>PVKE010015956.1:0-32624 GCA_004027555.1 Craseonycteris thonglongyai
GGATGGATGGATTGATGGGTGATGGATGGATGGATGGATGGATGGATGGATGGATGGATGAATGATGGGTGGATGATGGATGGATGGAATGAGTGGATAAATGGATGGACGAAATGAGTGGATAGATGGATGGATGATGGATGGATGACGGATGAATGGATGGGTGGGTAGTGGGTGGATAGACAGATGGATGGACAAATGAACAGACAGAAGAATGGATGGATGAAATAGGTGGGTGGGTGGATGGATGGACGGATAGACGGACAGATGGGTGAGTGGGTGGACAGATGGAGTTATCTTGCCTACTCTTGTGGCCTAAGAAACAGAACATTTCCCCCACTGGAGTTTTTCAATAAGCCTTTCCTGTAACTTTGGGGCTCATTTGTCTCCCTGCTCATTTATTGTCTGTCCCAACTCCTGCTACCCCTAAGAAACAAACCCTTGATCAATAATTGCCTTGTCATTAGATTGGTCTCCCTCAGGGGACAGTACGACCTTTTGTAGTTCAGAGATTTTCATTTTCTTCTCTCACCACATTCCCGGTACTTCAGCACGGCCGTAGCACACCAAACAAAAAGACACTCAAGAAAGATTTCTTGGTTAATTGATTTACTGATTAATTAAATTGGAAAAGCTATAAATTCTGTAAGGTGTTAATTGTTTTCAAAGGGCAATGGGACTTAGGCAACTGGGTTTTCACTAAACTGCTTACCGTCAAAATATTATCTATCTGTCATCAATCTATCTATATACAAGATCTTTGACTTCCAAGTTTTTCCCTAATTGCCACATAATGCTTTTGCAATCAGAAAATCGGCTCTAAAAATAACTAAATGAGTACACAATACCACTTAAATTTGAAAAGCAACAGCCCCATCAGATTCACTGGCGACTCTGCCCAAATTAGACTGCGTCTCTTGCCCGGGTCATGCCAGAGGTTGGCATCCCAGCCTCCTCTCCTCTTTAAGCTTAACGTGGTTCTGGAAGATTCTAACAGAAACCACAGAGTGAACTGAAACCACGGAGTTATGGAACAGGGCGACTGGGAAAGGGAGCCAAGGCCCATCAGAGGCATATTGCTCAGAAAGTTCCTGCGGTATTTATAGCTTTGGAAGACGTTGGGGACCATGGAGCACTGAGGCTGGTGGAGTCCTGGCTCTGAGGAGCCGGGAACAGAGCGTTCCCTCCCTGCTGAGAGCCAGCGAGCTGAGTGGGGGGTTCTGAGCCCTTCCTGACCCCCCACACATTGGGCCTCTGTGCTTCCAAACCTGCCTTTGTTTGGTGGAGTTTCTTTGGTCTTCCTTGACTCACAGAGCCTACGATAAAAACAGCCACTGTCTCCTTGGTCAGTACTTACTATGTCTGGGGTCCTGGGCTGAGTCACTTCATTCTCACGGACAGCACAATTTTTTAACGTGCCTTCTAAGGATGGTGTAAGAGGTTCATGGAGATGAAGTCATTTACCCAAAGGCCTGTACTGCCCAGCAAGTAGGGGTGTCAAGGATTTGAACTTGGGTCCACCTGGCTCTCGAGCCCTAAATCTCAACCTCTGAACTGCTGTGGGGTCTCAGGTTAAACAAGCTGGAGTGTAAACAGAAGAGCGGAGGTGGGACGACCATTGATTAAGCCTCTGACGAGCCAAGCACCTTACTCGAGTCACGAATATCAATCGCTCTCAAGTTGAAAACTGAAAGGCATATTATCTTTCTTATTTGTTTAACCAAATATAGGGGAAGCCAGGATGGCTCAGTGGGTTGGGCGCTCACTTTGCAGCGCCGCAGCGCCGGGGACTGAGGATCAAGTCCCAGCCCCGGCCCGTGCGGAACCATATGCTGAACTGGGAGCTCCCCTAGTTCAGTTCTCTCTCTCTTTCTCTGTCAAAAATAAATAAATAAATAAAAATAAACCAAGTATAACCCAGTTCAAGCTCCCTCCTCCCCCTGAAAGCAGGGCTACCACGAGGTCATTGGTCGGGCCCCTCCTCTCCATCGTTTGTCAAGACCCCGTTTCCTTGCAGGGGTCTTGCAAGCCCCAAGTGGCATCAGAGCACTGAGATCCCACTGAGCATCCAGAGGTTCATGTGCTCTGCTTCTTGGGGGGCGGGGGGAAGAGGATAGAGGGGAAGGAGGGAAGGAACCATGGCCACTGCCCCCACCCCAGAGCCTGGCCTCGGGGTATTGTCCCCACCGCTCCCGGGCCCCCGCCCAGCTGCCTGCTCTTCAGGGGCCAGGCTTCTGAGCAGAGCTGAGCACCAGCCCCCGTCTTCCCTTCCAGGCCCCTGAGCTCCAACAGCTTAAGGAGAAGTCTGTCCCCTCGTCCCCCAGGGGGCGTGCACACGCCAACCTTAGGGCACATGGTGGACGTCTCCTCCTGGGCCGGGCAAGGAGAAGAACATGCAGCCTTTTCTCATGACCCCCCCGGCCGAGAAAGCAGCCCCAAGTCACCCTGCAGCAGACCGTTCTGCCGCATCAAGTGCCTAAGGAAGGGCCCTGTCACCTGTGCATCCTCTCAGCCCCGACACCTGTCCCGGGGGCAGGTCTGAGCAGGGCTCGTGCTCAGTGTGGGAAGGCTGCCAGCTAAGGGCAGATGCTGGAGAAGACACAAGAGACAAGAAGGAAGGGCGTCGTCCCAGCCAGCCACCCAGATCAGCCTAACCCCCCAGGTCCCCAAGGGTGGGGACAGGCATCCTTCCTGGTAGTAGGCAGGGTCTCTGGTAACACTGACTCAGCACCTATTAGGTCCAGACATGAGGTGCTGCACCCGTTCAGTGCACTGTGGCATCTCATCTCACAACCACCGGAAGACATAAGGGTGCTTACCTCGTAGAAAGTCCAGCTTCACCCCCAGAGGCCTCAGGGCCAGTGAGTGCTAGAGGCAGGAGCTGAACCCAGACAGACCGATGCCAGAGCCCCTGCCGGCTCTCACACAGGCACCTTCACAGCCCAAGCCCAGGAGGCAGCCGCTACCACCCTCTTCACACCGCGGGGCCGGTGAAGGTGAAATAAGGCGCCCAAATGAGCAGAACCAGGACCCCAATGCTCCCCAGGCTCAGCCTGCTGCTCACAGAACCTTGGCCCACGCAGAACGAGATGCTTGGGAAAGCGAAGGGGAACCTGCCAACCTGACTACGTTTCCTCTGAACTTCCACGTGGCCCGGCCCCTTGGGGAGTCGACAGGACTCTCCTTAGGCTGCTGGGTCGCGGGGTCTGGGAAGGAAAAAGGCTCGCCATTCCCCAGACACAGTGGCCATTTGACCTGCACCGGAAGAGTTTGTGGAGACCCGTGAAAAGACGGTCACACATCTTTATGTGCTGCTCACCGGGCGTGGGGCCCCTTCTAAGCAGTTTACGGGCACAGGGACGACTAACTCTTCCACCCGCCTTGCACCACACCTCGTGTGCAGGGTTATCCGCCGGCGCTCGGCAGGGGAGCGGGTGGGGGCGCTTGCCCACGTCCCCGGTGCTGACACCGTCCACGTGGCCAATTCGCGCGACAGTGATGTCATGGATGCAGAGCTGGGAGCAGCACCCGTCACCCCACTGCCACCAAGCCAACACGGTGACACAAAGTGCCCCCAGAGCATAAATCAATGGAGGAACGTAATCAGAAGCTGGTGAGTCTTGAGCACTTATTGCTTTTTAATATTAACAACTGCACGTTTCTTCTCATTTAACTTCCAGGGACGACTGTTTTGAGCAACCAGGTGACACGTTTCCTAATGGCCCAGCAGCCGGCCTTCACGAGCTGGCTCTGGCTTCCGCTGTAAGCGGCCAGGACCCTTGCTGCCACGTTGAGGGGGAGGAAACTGAGGCACAGAAAGGCTGGGGAACTGGGAGGCGGGCCGGGGGCAGGATCTGGGCTCGGGGCCGTCTGACCTACGGCCTCTCCCTGTGCCCCCCTCTGTGCGGTCCCAGGACGCACCCTGGGGGTGCTGCCCGCTCGTGGCCTCACATCCCTTCCGCAGAGGAGGGTCCCTTCAACGAGGCGCAGGCGGCAGCGGGAGCCCAGGCCCAGCGCCGGCGTTCACGCGCGTGTGAATGGAGCGGAGCCCCTGAGACGGGGCCGCAGTAGCCGAGCCGGCATCCATAATTCATGCCCGCTAGGCCGCTTCCCCCGGCGGGGGCTGCAGCCCATCCATTATTGATGCGCCCCCAGAAGGCCGCGTGCTCTGCCATCTGCCCCAGCGCTCGATCGCATTTATTCATCAGAATCAACTCCCAATTAGCTTCCTAGCAGGACCCCGGGAGGAATCAAAGTGAGTGTTTCTAGAACAGCACCCCCGCGGCCACCCCTGTGACGCTAATCAATACCCGCGGAGCCAGCCAGCAGCAGGCGGGCTGCGCAGACTCGCAGCTCCTTGGGAAATCGGGGGGTCTCGGAGTGCACAGGGCCTCCCTCCCCAGCTGTGGACTGGTCTCTGGGCTCTTTCTTTGCTCATCGCTCAGACTTACCAAGTGCCAGTTATACTCTAGGCTCTGCACAGGGCCTTGCAACAGCCCTGTGAGATAGGGACTTGTTATTGTCCCCATTTTACAGGTGGGGAAACTGAGGTGAAGAAACTCGCTCCAAGCCACACAGCCAGTAGAGCCAGGACTGGGGCCTGGGAAATCTGATCCCAAAATCCATGGGCTTAACCACTGCTCCATGCTGCCACCTTGGGGGGAAGGGAAGGGACCGGGCTACTTCAGGCACCACGAATCCCTGACCCAACTCAACCACCTGCCCACAAGAGCACGGCAACAGGCTGACACAAGCCCTAAGCCACCGGTGAAGTGAGGACATAAATGCTGTTTTGTGTCATGTTACTGCGATGTCAAGTTGAGGTGTGTCGCTTTATTCAATGCCTGGCTCGTTGTTAAATGGCTGAATGAACTGTTGGCCAATAAACCAGGACAGATGGTTTAAAAAAAGACTAAGTCTTTTTAAGTGAGGATTTGGGGAGTATGGAGGATGACTCATAAAAGGGGTACCCAGAGTTTAAAAGTTTGAGATACACTGGACAATGATAAAATCATCAGGGTTTGGAGCTGAAAGGAAATATTCATCCAACGCTCACGCCTGTTAAACAGCTTTGCAGGGACAAGGCTCTGGGCCTGCTCTGGGGACGCAAGATGAATAAGATGTGGCTTCTGATGTCCCCAACAGACTAGCCAGGCGGAGAGACAAGTACATAACTGCCTATAGCCCAGAGCTGGCTATAAACACACCTCCCTGCATGGTGTCTCCTTCCCGTCTCGGGGGAGGCTGAGGCTGGCTGGGGGGAGTTGCAGCACGGCGTGGGCTGGTGACACCCCGCGTGTAAACCCTCCAAACTCTGCAGGGCCCCCACCCTGCTAGGCCACAGCCTTTTAGTGTCCCCCTTCCCTGTCTCCAAGGCCAGTTTCTAAGACCCCACGTCCTCCTTCTAGAAAATGGTGACCAACACACCGGGAAGAGCTTCAAGCTCCCACTGGTTCATCAGCCAACTTCTCAGCCTCTGTATCTCCCCACACGTGGGTGTCACCTTCACCCGTTTCCACAGGGGGCCAGACCCCTGTGCTGGTCCAGGTGGCATGAGGTCCCTGATGGGCCCAGGGCTCTGGAGCCGCCACTGACGGATAGAAAGCAAGATGGCGTGCAGAGCTGACATGGAAGGGGAAGGTGAGCGTGCAGAAGGGCTCAAGTACACGCTCCAGATGGTGAGGCATCGAGCGTGTGGAGGCAGGGATGGGGAAGCCAGGCAGGGGAGCAGGAATCGACTGTGTAGAACAGCCCAGTGCCCCTGCCCCACGACCCGCAGGACAAAGTCCAGAATGTGAACGGGTGTTATGTGTGGGGGTTTGGAGAATGCTGCAAACACCCCACGACCCCTACAGCGTGCCCCTCTGCGTCTGTGCTGCCGGGCAGCGTACAGACGGCCGCGGCCACGGATGCGAGGTGCTGCCCTGTCCACGGTGTCTGGCTGGCCTGCCCGAGAGGCCAGCACCCCGCCGTTCCCCAGTAAATCAGGAGGCCATCCGTCATTGACCCGAAGCTCAATACTCCCCTCGGGTTCTCCCCTCACCAGCCCCGAGATTGCTCTGTGCTCTTTATTACCTTCCAATGACTTAAGCCCCCGAACTGAATGACTTCATCAAGGTGTCAACCTAAACAGATTTTCCCCATAATGGCCCCGACTCTCACAGGTTCTTAATGAAAAATATTGATTCCCGAGGATTAGCTGCAGATTTATGTGTCGGGATGCTGATCTCTCTGTCACCTGGCCCCTTATCGCTGGATGGAAGGGCCTGCTTTCCTTTCACGGTTTAAGAAAAGCAATCACGGGGAGCTTAGGTCCAGAAAGACAAACAAAATCCGGCTGGGACCCCATCCCATACTTAACAGACGGGGGCGGGGGGACAGACAGGGGTCTGCGTTTCCTCCTTAGCATCTTCACTGGCGGGGTTCCGGGGAGACCGAACGTGGAGAGGCTGGGAGCAAGTGTGACAAGCAGGCTCCGGGTGCAGGGACTGCTGGGACAGGGACACAGCCTGGGGAAAAGCAGGTGGTGTGCGCTGTCTGAGGTGGAGACCCCGACTGGAAAGGATGCAGAGCGGCTGCGGCCCCGAGTGGCCGGGAGCATCCGCATCCTGGGCGGGGCGCAGACGGGGCTGCAGGAACCGGGATGGTGGGTCTGCCTCGTGCACGAGGTCCAGGGAGGTCCAGGGAGTTCCCGGAGGACCTGACGGTGCAGGTGACACCTGACGGGGGAGGGGTTCGCTGGCACAGCGGGAGGGGGAAGAACGTGGGGGCAGGGAAAGCAGTATGAGCAGGCGCCCCGTTTGGACACCCCCGGATCACACCTGCACTTTGCGACAAAGGCGTTGGCTGCTCTGTGAAGAAGGATGGAAGCCGCTTGGGAGGGAAAGCAGAAGAGGAAGGTGGCAGGGGTGGCAGGGAGGGGTGCTGCCGCCGGGTGGAGAGCAGGGGCGGAACCGGGACTGTCTGGGACGATTACCCAGCAGGCATGGGTGCTTCCCTGAATGCGGGTGCGGGCAGGACGAGGGAAACTTCATTCACACATCAAGCGCACACAGGTTCGGCCCTTTTGGCTGCGGCCTGCTGTCCCCCCCGGGTGGAATCCTAAAACCAGGCTGACTCCTGGACCCTGTGCCCCAGTGAGCTGGAGGACCCCACTGAAATAGGGTGCCCATTCTCAAGCCTGACGCCTTGGACCCTCCCAGAGAAATGCAGGAGCACTGAGGGTTTGGGGTGGGGTCCCCACAAAAGACCGAGGGTCAGTGGAGAGTCCCAGAGCTGGAGCTGGGCTGATAAAATCAACCCCAGCATCCCCAGGCCTCCTCAGGACCCCCAACACCTTCCAGAAAGAACCCCCAGGACAAGTGCTTACGACGCACATTCATCTGTCCTTGTAACAGAATTTAAAACACACAGAAACACACACACCCCAAAAGGGGTCCCAGAAACGAATCCGTGCTTCCCTTGAGGCCTGGGAGTGGGCACGAGACTCGCACATGTACACATTCTTATATCATTTTGGTTTTTGAACTATAAGAGTATGTTTCTCAAGTATTATCGACTCAAAAAAAAATTAGTAAATCGGTTTCTTCACTAAAACACTCTATGTGGACAGACCACATCTTCTTATCCTCCGTCAGAGTTTTCCTTAACTACTGAAAAGCCCACCTTCATCCCTAAACGGCCGGCTGAAATCGGGCCGGGGCAGGTCTGAAGCGCCGCTGCCCTGCTCGTGGACGGCAGGTGGGCTGGTGGGTCGTATCGGAGGCAGCCTCTCCTGGCCCGAGTCCCGGGCCTGCTCTCAGTTACAAGGCAGCGACTGCGCACACGCGAGCGCGGTTCTGCTGGTGGGCGGGCCTGCCGGCCACGGCTGCTCCTGACGAGCCTGCTCTCCAGACATGAGCTGGGCCAGGCTCCCTGGAGACGCCCACCAGGATCTGCCGCAACTCTGGGGCCCCCATCCGAGCCGATTTTGAAGATCCGTGACAACAGTGTTGTGGCTACAGCAGCACTGAAGTCCCGTGTTTCTGCCAGTGGACCTTGGGCAAGGTGTGACTCGTTCTCGGTCTCGGCTCTCTCGTCTGTAAAATGAGGCTATGAGTTCCGCCGACATTGCAGGGAGGGTTTACTTATATATTTAACAAGCACTCTGCACCAGACACAGTCCTAAGGGCTTCACATATATTCATTCATTTACTACCCCTCACAACACTGTAAGGCAGGTGCTATTATTACCCCCATTTTGCAGATGAGGAAACTGAGGCACAGAGAGGTTAAGTTGGCTGTCCAAGTTCACAAGGCTGCATGGGCATTACTTAGCCCGGGGCGCGCGAGACAGGACGTTTCATAACATGGTGTCGATGTGTCTCATTACTTTGGGGTCTCCGGCACAGAGTAGCTGCTCTACAGGTGCTTAATGACACAGTAAGTGAAAAGGCATCTGAGTTCAGATTAGTTTATTCCCCCTCCCATGGAAATCTCTGAAGGTGAGCGCACCCTATCTCAAATCAGGTCACTTCCGGGAAGGCTCTAAGAAATTCTGCTTAAAGAGGGTATTTTTACTCAGACTCACTCTCAAGTTCTTCCCCCTCCTGGCGACCTTGGGGGGTACATCCTCACCTACCTCTGGTTCCCACCACGAGGCTGTCACTCTGCAATCTACAGCCCTAAGAGCCCCCAAGGACCCCCACCTCCCAGCATTCATGCCCTTGTTGAATCCCTTCTGTTTCAGTTGAGTGTGGCCCAGGCCCATTGATTCACTTCTAACACAGAGAACGGCAGAAGTGATGTGAAGTCTCCTCTGAGGTTAAGTTATAAAAAGACAGACGTTTTCCATCCTGGGCACTCCTCCTGCCCTCTCTGATCCCCCAGCCTAGGGACAGCCAGCCACCATGGCACACAGCATTCCGTGGAAAAGCCCCTGAGCCAAGGGACCGACCTTGTCAATACCGTGGGAGTGAGTTTGGAAGCAGATCCACACTCCCTCCCAGTCTAGCCTTCAGATGAGACCACGGCTCCAGCCAAGTGCCTGACTGCAGCTTCACGAGAGACCCGCCTAAGCCACCCGGATGCCTGACCCACAGACGCTGTGAGATAACATTTGTTGTGGTAAGCCGACAAATTGGGGATAATTTGTTACGCACCAATAGCTAACTCATACAGCCACCAAGTGCTGTGGTAAGCCGACAAAATGGGGATAATTTGTTACATACCAATAGCTAACTCATACAGCCACCAAGTAGACCCTCCCACACACTCCCTGAGGTGGGACCTCTAGGCTTATGGTCTGATAAGTCACAAATGTCCATCTCCACCATCATAACCAGCATTTCTGACATCTATTCTGTGCTATGTGCTGGATACCACACTTATTGGATGACATACATCATCTTCCTTAAATGCCTGTGACGACCTTGTGAATTGGGATTGTCAGGGTGCTTTGCTTGCAAGGAGGAGAAACTAACTTCAGGGAACGAGGCGCAGGGAAGGTCCTGGGAGGAAACAGAGACCAGACCCTCGCAGGTACCCTTACAGGACAGCCAGGCCTGGAAGCAGCCAGGGACCGAGACACCTCCTGAGGCAGGAAAGAGGATGCACAGCCAAGAAAGGACAGCCTGGTGTTTAAAAGCGTGGGCTCTGGAAGCAGACTCCCTCAAGTCAAACCCTGGCCTTGCTGTTTATTCGCTTTGAGGTTGGACATGTTAGGCTCCGTGCACTTTGGTTTTCCCCTCTGTGAAATGGGGACAAGAATAGTATGTGTCTGATGGTTTTGCTGTAAGCGACAGGTGCTCCATGGCCGATGTCCTCGCCGGTCCACCTAAGTGGAGGCTATTACTCTTCCTTGAACATGCTGTGCCTTTTGTAGATTGTTCACCTGGCAGAGAATTACTACTCTGCTCCACAAGTCCCCACAGATGGCTTTATTTTCCATTGCTATTAAATTGGTTTTGAACAAGACATAATTCTTCAAGTGCCTGGTGAGCTCTCTGGGTTTGCTCAGGCAAGATTCCATAAAAATGTAAATAATCGGGACACTTCTGGGATTATTTATCTCAGCTGACTTGCGGCTGTAAATTTATGTATTAATTTCAGCTATAAGCTTCAGTGGGGGAAAGATGAACCGTTGAAAATAGACTCTCTCACCGAACAACAGCCTCCCTATGTTCCCTTTTCCCCTCGGCTTCTGGGGAACATACAGAACTCGTAGAATGGCCCACAGGTCTGGGTCTGAAAGACCTTGGACAGGATCAAAAGAAATCAGGTGGCAAGCAGCAAAGAATCAGCCCTCAGCAAACCAGACTCCTCTCTGCCCTCTCTCCACTCTGCTCTTAGAACCCCAGTCACACCAGCATTCCTTCAGTCCCTCTTGCTGACTCCTGCCCCAGGACCTTTGCACATGCTCCTGCTGACTCCTGCCCCAGGACCTTTGCACACGCTCCTACTGACTCCTGCCCCAGGACCTTTGCATACGCTCCTGCTGATTCCTGCCCCAGGACCTTTGCACACGCTCCTGCTGACTCCTGCCCCAGGACCTTTGCATACGCTCCTGCTGATTCCTGCCTTGGGATCCTTGAACACACTCCCTTGTCTTGCAGTGCTCTTTCCTCCCTTTCTTGCCCAGTTGGTCTTACTCATCCTTCAGCTCTTGGCTCAGCATCAGTTATTCAGAAAGCCTGCCATGCCCACCAATGTGGTGATGGCGTGTCCTCATCCACAACAACTGTGACTCTTCATTGTCATGGGCTTTGACAAACTTAATGTCTGTGTCCCCTACTCAACAGTAACGCCGTGAGGGCTGAGGCCACGTCTTTGTCACCTCCTTGAACCTAGCCCAGAGTCAAAAATGGACGTTGAATGGACTCACGGGTCCACTTCAGCAGGACTCCGCCCACACACACTCACTGCTATCTGCACATGCGCACAGGTGTGTGGCTCCGGGGGTGTGTCCACTCAGCCAGCTCCTGTATCTCATCACCCCAGGACTGCTCTCAGCGGGGTGCCAATAGCCTGCAGTGTCTTGGCACCTCCGTTCCCTTAGGGGAAGGCCTGCACCACAGCGGCTAGTGACGCACACAGGCGTGTACACGTGCAGCCTCTCTGGTCTTGGTGGGACAACCGTGAGGGGTGGTTTGGAGCTGAGCCGTATGCACCCTCGTGGGACACGACTCGATGGTTCCGCCCTCTTCCTGGCTTCGTCCGGTCCCCAGCCGCTTCCCCGGCCCCTCCCAGTGTTCCCCGAGGACTGCTCCCAACACCCCACTTCCCCCGTCCTCTGCAGCAGCCAGGTGTGCGCAGTCAGGAGGGCACAGCTGTCACTGACGCGGGGACAGGACTGAACCCCTGCACTGTGGCATCTTTGTCCCCAGGAGCCAGTGGCCACCGGGCAGGGGTCAGGAGGCTGCGTCCCTGGCACCCCGATGGAACTGGACGTGGTGGTCATGCCTACCTGATCCTTCTCCTGGACTGCAGCTAAGGCCCGGGCCACGCAGGGCCCGGCTTACGGTGCAGAGCAGGCCCCCTGGCTAGAGGGGAGAACGAGGTGCATGCACGAAGGATGCCTTCCGCTCCCGGGAACAAAATGCACGATGAGAAGAGGCTTAACCCCCGGGGCCTCTTCAGTGCGGAACTGGCCGTGAAGTACAGCAGCAGGGTGTTAGGAGAGATCGGGGGAACTACGATGAGGGGGCTGGCAGAAAGGCCGGTCTGAGCAAGAACGTCAAAGTCAAGACCAGAGATGGAAAGGAATCAGCTACACTGGGCAGAGCATCGCCCTCCCCGAAGGTGTTCCTGCCTCCCCCACAGAGCCTGCGGGGTGTCACCTCCTCCAGCAGGAGGCCCTTGGTGGGTGATGAGCTCAGGATCCTGGGGTTGGGAGGTTGCCCTGGAGTATTTGGCTGGGCCCACCCTCATCACAAGGGGGTCCTTGTAGGGAAAAGAGGCGGCCAGCGACCCAGAGGACAGGTGAGGACAGAAGCAGAGGCCGCACGGATGCGGCCACGAGCGAGGAGAGCCGGCAGCCTGTCCTTCCGCAGGAGGCAGAGAGGGTTCTCCCCTCTGGGATCCATGAGACCCACGTGGGACTCGTGACCTCCGGAACCGTCCGGTAAGAACCGTGTGCTATCATGCCGCCGAGCTCATGGCACTGTGTTAGGGCAGCAGGAGGAAACGTGAACAAGTGTCACACAGGGAACCGCATGTGCCAACTCCTGAGGCCGGAGGGGAGGGGGCTTGTCAGGTGCGTATGTGGGCAAGATAAAGGGGACCAGGGCGCCTGGTCCCTGGTGGGCCCGGCCTGAGGATGAGGGAAGGGGTGGGCGGGGGCCAGATCCTGTGGGACCTCAGAGATCCCTGGGAGAAGTTTGGATTTTATTCTAAGATGGATGGGAAGCCACTACAGTTTTTACACGACCTACCCTGCGTTGTGCTAAGGTCACCGTGGCCGCTGCGTGGAGGAAGGGGGGTGGGGCGCTGTGCTGAGGGTGGGGAGGGCAGAAGCGTGGACACCAGTCAGGAAGCCAGTCCAAGGGGGACATGGCGGTGGCCCCATCAAGGTGGTGGTGGTGCACACAGGAGACTGCCGTAAGATACACGACTGACCCTGAGGTATTGGTTCTGGGGAAAATCCAGTAAAATAATTTAGATCTCTAATGCCAGAGGCCCTTTGATCAAACCAGAGGCAGCTTCTCAGAGGCCACATGTGGCTCCTGACAGTGACAAAACAGCGTCGCCCCGGAAGGAGCCCCCAGAGCAGGGGCTTGGGGCTGGTCTGGCCGAGCAGAGAGAAGCAGAAGAAACATGTAGCTGCCTTCCTGAATGTCCAGCAACCATGACCGATTGTCTAGTGAGAAAGACATTTAGCCAAAGTACAGAAGGGCATTCTGGTCGCACTGTGGACACCGGAGACATCAGAACGTCACTTATGGGGACAGTGACTTCTCCTAAAGTCATGACCTGTCACAGGTCCGTGCAAACCTCTAGTTCAGCCTCCGATGTGAAGGTACAGAAATGAGCACGGGGCTCAGATTCCGGGTGATGAACAGCCAGCACACGCCCCAGTTTTGGAAACGTCAGCACCTGGTACCTCCCGACAGAAGGGTCAGGTAGAATCAGTGTTCTGAGTTTTCTTTCTAAGCCAGGAAGAGGGGTGGTGTTTGTCCTGGGGTGACCTTTCCGAGTGCCTTCCATCCCTCTCCAGAAACAAGGACCATGGTGACGCTTATAACAAAGCAGCAGCAGAGCTCACACGACTAGAGCGCTTGCGATGCGCAACAATCCCGTAGACCTCACATCGCCCCCATGGTAGACGTGAGGAGGCTGAATCGCTGAAACAATCTGCCAACACTGTGACACAGGGAGCCCTGGAGACAGGGTCTGACCTCCAAATTAAGTTCTCAACCAGGGATCTGCACGCCAGGGACCAGGGGCCAACCCCCGTCTGTCAAGAGGCTTCCCTGGCACACGGCCACGTCCCTTCCACGCCCCAAGGGCGGGCGGCCTCCAGAACCTGGGCGCTGACTCTCTGGCCCCTACAGGACGTCTGCCAGCTCCCGTTCTGGATCGGTGCCCCCCGCCCCCGCAGGCAGCCTGGCAAGGCCCCTGCCACCCGCCCTCCTGGGCCTGCTCTACGGGAAGCCTCCCCTTGTGGGGCCCTCGGAGAAACTTCAGAGGGAAGGGGGCAGCTAGGGTGACCGTGACCACCTCCCGGCCCTACCCCAAAGTCAACAGGAGTAGCCGCAAAGGGCAGGTGGGGGTGAGACTCGGGCACTGGAGACGCCTCTAACGGCCCCGCCTACGAGCACCCTGGCCATACTTGCGCTCCCTTGTCCCCTCACCCCAGCCTCCACGCCGCTCTGATTTCCACAAGGCCACCCTGACATCACTGGCTGTCCTTTCTCCATCTTTGCCGACGGCTACAGGAGCGCGGGGTGAGGTGTCAGCTCCGCTCTCCTGGCTCTGGGTCCCCGAGCCACGCCACCCTGTTTCAGTCGTCAGAGCTCCGGATCACGTGTGTTCCTATCACGCGTCCCTTACACGGGATCCACTGGTCTCCTCCTTTCCCGTTGCTGTAGCTCCGATTTCTCTTACACGTCACTGGTCAGAAACTTCACCACGCACACACTTTGGTAAAGGTGAGAGCGTTAGCTTGCTAGAGCTGTTGTCACAGAGCAAGACCAGCAACTTAAATGACAGGAATGTATTTGCTCCCAGCTCTGGAGGCTGGAGGGCCAAGGTCAAGGTGTCAGCGGGGCTGGCTTCCTCAGGACCATGAGGGAAGGGTCCAGGCCTCTGCCCTGGGCTTGTACATGGTTGTCCTCACACGGCCTCTCTGTGCATGTCTGTGTCTTCATCTCCTCTTCCATGACCAGTCATGCTGCACGAGGGCCGCCCCTGGGGAACCTCACCGTAACGTGATCAGCTCTGTAAAGGTCCTCTTGCCGAATACAGTCACCTTCCGAGGTCCCGGGGTTAGGACTTCCGCATCTGAATATTTTTTGGCGGGGGAACACTTCAGAGGAGCATCCTTCTGGCTGATGGGAAAACGGCTGATGCTTCATCAGCCAGTCTGATGTGCACCGTCTTTAAAAGAGGTGCCTTTGTCTTGCTTTTAGTCCTAAATGTTCCAAGAGCATTTTATCAGGCACGGGTCTCAAGTCCTCCTGAACGTCTTTCTGGGTTACCTAACGACACATCGTATGGGATGTTATTTTTAACCGATTCCTGTGATGTAATATATTAATAGAGTTCTGGTTATTAAATAGTTCTGGATCAGCATTCAGAACATAGAAAGAAATCCTACAAATAGAAAGAAAAGGATTTTTTTAACCTAGAATACATTATAGACAAAGGTGATCAGCAGACAATTCAGAGGACAGGATGCACTCCCGGTCAGTGAACACTGGAAAAATCACCTGGCTAATAATCAGGGAGCGGCCAGTGAACACAGGAAGGCGATCGCATCCCACACGACAAGAGCTCACCCACCCTGCTGACAGACTGACAGCCACCCCCACAGCCATGCACGTGGGGAAACTTACAGAGCACTTGCTGTAGCAGCTCATAACAGCCGCTCAAAAGAAAGGGGAAAACACTCTTCATGCCCAGGTGTGAAAAACAAAAGGTAAACAGAATATGGTGCCTTTGAACCATGAACAAGCTAGACCTAGCTGTCCCAACATGGATCAATCTCCAGAAGGTGATGCTATGTAACAGCAGCAAATCCCAGAGGGACCCGTGTAGAATAAAAGCACTTAGGAAATTCTAAGAACAAAATAACATGTAGCTAACTAGTTATGGGCACTTACAAAAGTTGTAAAGACACAAAACATAGATGAGAAGCATCCGTTCAGACTCTGAAAGGATGGTTATCTCTGGGTTCTGTGAGGGGTGGGCTCTGGAATGGGGGTGGGAGGCAGGGAGCCAGGGTGAATACAAAAAGGGTGACTCAGCTGATCGCTAAGATTTTATTTTATTTCTTTTTTAACAAAATGATTTGGGAAAAAAAAAAAGTCTTCGCATTCCCAGGCTAAATCGTACTTGGTCATGGTCAATGCTTCTATTAATGTATTATTGAATTGTTTGCTACTATTTTATTTATAGTTTTTCATCTAGTGCTTTGGTCTTGGTGTTTTTATTTTTTTTCCCTACTATATTCTTCAAGATTAGATTTCAGGGTTGTACTGTCCTCATAAAATGGATTAGAGAGTTTTCCATGCTCCTCTAGACTTGGAACTGGAAGCCAAGTGTAGAAGTAATCAGTTGCTAGAAAATTTAGGGGGAAAAAAATTAGAAAAACCTCTCTGTTCAAGAAGGGTATTTCTGAGCTTCCGTTTAGTGACACTTTAACTTTTAAATTTTCTATGATTATTTTTCTCTTCAGACATTACTTTTTCATGAGTCAGTTTTTGTTACCGTATTTCAAAAATCATCTGCATCAGTAAGATTCTCTCATTGTTCACAGAGTTGTGCACAGGAATACCTTGTTTTTTCAGTCTCTCACATGTTCTCTAGAGTTCTTCATCATTAATAATTTGTTTTCTGTTTCCCCTCTTCAGTCAATATACCAGAGATTTATCTATATTATTGGTTTTTCTCCCAACAGCCACCCCTAGGATGTTTTTATCATATCTTAGGCTTTTCTGTTTTCAAATCTGTGGATTTCTGCTTTGTTCTTGAAAAGATTGATTTTTCTTGACTTTCCTAAAAATTGTTGCTAATTCTCATTCTTCCTGATTTTTTAAAACTAACTTCATTTTTATTTTCAACAATAGAAGGCAATTTAAGGGCTTTGGCTACAGCCTATAAATTTTCATATGTATTATTCACATTCTCATTATTCTCTAAATGGTCTTTGATTGTATATTTTATTTCTCCTTTGACTCAATAATTAGTTAGGAGACTGTTCTTTTTTCCCTCATATCCATATAGTAACAGCTGTTCAGAATGAATGTGGAAAACGCAGGCCGTGGGAGCGAGGCCAGTGGTGTTCCCAGCACAGGGCGCAGCTCTCCACAAACATCTGCTGGGGGGACGCACTGACCCACTGTGACGTGGACACAATCCTGAAGAACGCCACCAGCGCCCTAGCCAGGGCTCAAACGCTAGAAGAACAATGAAACGAAAGGGAAAGGGAGCAGTCAAAAGCCGTCTGCCCGCGAGCACACCGTGTGGACGTTCCGCTTCCACGTATTGCTGGTCGATAGCACTAGGGACAATGGGAGCCACCACACAACCAAACAAAACCACACGACTCGGACCCAGTGAGCCGCAAAGCCCTCCCAGCACCCAGGGCCCGACCTCATCCTCCCACCACCTGCAAGACAGGCACCCAGGTGCAGGCTCAGCATCCGTCCTGTCTGCTGACGTGTAAGGTGCACCCTGACGTCAGACGGAAGGTCCAGCACGACTGATCAGGGGATGGTGCCAACCCCGTGGCCGACCCTGGTAGCTCTGACAACACGCGCAGGGTGTGCTCACCCTAAGATTCCGGGTGTCACCTCTGCCTGTCCGTGAGCGGAGTTGGTTTCAGGGTCACGAGTACACTTTGTCCTTTTTGACTTACACTTTCATGTATTTTCCTCTCAAACAACAATAGCAATATATGCTCCCATGACCCCTCCCCTTCAGAGTAACCAAGATCAGCTATTTGGTATGTACCTCTTCATGTTTCTCTGGGTTCACGCAAACACATACATAACACATCACAGAATAGATTTTCTTTTTTTTTTTTAAAAGGAGGGGGTATCATGCTTTACAATTTGCTTTTTTTAAAATTAATTAATTAATTAATTTATTTTTGACAGAGAGAGAGAGATACAGAGACAGAGAACTGAACTGGGGGAGCTCCCAGCTCAGCATATGGTTCTGCACGGGCCGGGGCCAGGATTGATCCCTGGTCCCCGGCGCTGCAAAGTGAGCGCTTAACACACTGAGCCACCCCGGCTTCCCCAATTTGCTTTTTTTTACTTTAACAAGATATTATAGGTATATCTTCATATATTGTTTCTTTGATACCTGCATAGAACTCCAGAACATGAAGTAATTTAATTTATGCAATACTTCCCTATTTTTGGACATGTGGGTCATTTCCAATATGTTGTAATAAACATTTTTATACTGATCTGGTATTTTTATTTCTGCCTTCCCAAAGTGAAATGGCTGAGTCAAAGGGTACATATATTTTTAATTTCAGTAACTATTTCCAGATTTCTCTTTTAATGGCTAAAGCAATACTCATTCCAGCAAAGCATTAGAGTCCTTACCCCCCTACCACCCGAATCGAAAGCTGTGGATTATGAATCGTTTCCATTTTGACCAAACCGATAAATTTCTAACATGTTCTGTCATTATTATTTACATTTTCCCTTCCCCCATAAGAATGAGCATAATTTAATTTGCTTATTGGCCATTTGCATTTTCTCTTCTGAAAACTGCTTACTCCTATCCTTTGCCTATTTCTTTACTGGATTCTTTTAATCTTTTCAATTTGTAGAAATTCTTTGTAGATTAAAAAAAAAAAAGAACCCTGGAGCCCCTGCCGGTACCTCTCCTGGAATTATCGGGAAAGAGGCACTGTCGTTTCATTGAGATCGTTGGTATAAGTGCTAATGGCATCTGCGCCACCATGTGAAAAAGTGACAAAAAGAAATCACTGCAGAGAGAATAACGCAGACGGGCAAGAGCAAGAGCGAAAGAAGCCATCTGGATGCCCAGGTGCAGCCACATGTGAAGCTGGAAGGGTGTGGCCACTGAAATTCTGGGGGAGAGCTAACAAGTTCCTCTTGGGGTTTGTGCTGGGCTTCTGCTCCTCACCATCCAATAAGGACTGCAGAATCTAGATTCTGGGTCCAAGGCATGTCTGAGCTGACCTCATCCCTGTTCCTGAATGCCCTTAGGGTCTCCTACTACGTGGGCAACCGCTGAAGGTTTCCTGGCACAAGAGCACGCCACGCCTGTGGGAAGAGTTCCACTGGTCACAGAAAGACTTAGTCTCTACAAAGCACTCTCAGTTTACACCTGGACACACTGAAACGAGACCCACCCAACGCAGAAAATGGGGCTGAACAAATCACAGGCTACTTGAAAAAGGAGTTCCTGAACCCACGGGTGTGTCAGAAAGCCCGGGCACAGAGGTCGCCAAATGCTCACTGGAAACACAGTGCCGCCCTGGCGGAGCTATGATCCTAAGGCTGCTTTCTGTCCTTTCTTACAACGCCCCTGGTAAGTGGTAAGTGTTACGGGGCTACTGGATAGTGCTGTGAGGGGAAGGAAGACGCAAGCTTCTTGAAACTCCTCCCAGATATCTGCTCTATTTGACACTGGGGTGCCTCTCCTTGCCCCATGACCCCCGTTTTCTGTCTGGGACACCTTTCTACAGGAATTCTCATCTTTTCACTTTAATAGAATTTCCAGCCTCCTGGGCATAAAATTCTTTATGTGCACATGGGGATCTGAGGGGTTGTGGATTTCTTTCTTTCTTTTTTTTTTTTTCTCCCAAAGGAAGTTTAAAAACCTTCATTTTGTATTCAGGAATAAATGAGAAGTGGTGTTATTTATAATTGGCTCCCTCTAATTCAGACTCAATGTAGATTAATCCTAATTGATAACACATAAAATTTAATTAAAGCTTAATAAAGAACTTGTGAAAGAGTTCTCACTAGATGATATCGATGGTAATGTTGGACGCCACATGCTGCTGTCCTTGAGATAAACCACCATTCAGGGAAGTATTTTCAGGCCTTTGTCAAGTCCAAACACAGGCCATTATCTCAAACTTGACATCCATGACAACTGTGGGGACATGTGAGAGCGGGTGTGCTCCACACCGCTCATGGAAAAGGGGCTGGGACCACACTAGCTGCCCCTCTTCCAACCTCTTTCCTCTCCCCAGCACGCTGGTCAGGCGCCCACTCAGTTCTCTGACTACGAGGCCACCCTGAGTCCCTGCCAGGAGGTGCTATCGCAGCTCACGTTTCATCAGACAAACCCCAACCGAATGCACGGCTCACTGTCGAAATCCAATTAACAGAGCTACATAAACATCGCCCTTCTGATCAGTGTTCCCGGCACGCTAACGTTTTTATTTCAGGTATGCGTGAATATTCTTGTGTGTTCACGAGTAACTGAGGACTGATTCTCCGCGGTCAATCTCCCCAGCGTTTTAATTTCTTAGAACAAGAGTAGAGAATCCAGGCAGGAGAGAGAACCAGCCCACAGAACTCCAGCTGCCAGCAAAGTTTGCTGAAGGACGCATGCAGGGATGCCTCCAGGAACCAGGGCGGGAACTGAGATGGAGAGATGGGCTGGGCTGGTACCGTGGCAAACTGGAGAGGGTCTGCCTGGTCTAATGGGGGCAGCCGTTTCTCCACTCTTCCCACATCTCTGTTAGGGAATGGGGTGCGGGTGGGGGGCATGCTGTGAGATCATTCTACTCTTCACTTGAATTTTTAAATTGGGATTGTAATCTGGAAAACAAAACCAGATTCTTACATCAGCAACATATATTTTTTAAGTGTTTAAATACTTCTCAGACCTTGTGGTTTCTCATTTCTGAAGTGTCTTTGGATCTTTAAAGCTGTTTCTTCCCCTTGGGTCACTATCTTCCTTTAACAAACATTCAGGGATGCCCACTAAGTGCCAGGCGCTGTTCTAGGCACTGGAGGTGGAACCATGGACAAAACAAAAATCCCTGCCCCGTGCAGCTTAATTCCAGCAGGGAGACGAGCTGCAGGAGAGGAGTCCTGACGCAGCCCTCAGCCACCCCGAAGGCCAGAGCGCACTTAGCATGCAGCGTGTGTGCCAGGACGCGGCTTGGTAGTGCCTACGACAGACACTGCATTAATGGTATCAACTGAGGTCCACAGCTTCTAACGCGGAGATAAATGAAAGCGCGAGAGCAGAGGTGATACCTTACGGGCCCCCAGAGCATGAGGGTCACGACACACGCTTCTGAGAGGGTAGCAAAGGCGGCTTGTGGTCCAGAATGTGTCGTCCGGTCCTGTCTGTGTCGCACAGACACCTCTTTCAGGTGTGGAAGGACAGACCCTAACCCGTGAGCAGCAGCCATCTCTGCGAAACGGCTCCACAGTGGGACTCGGCTTTCACAGCAGGGTTTTCATTTGTCATAAAGATTCTATGCTGGATCGGCGTGTGGCCAGCATGCATAGGTGTGGCTGTGTGAATTGCTAAAATAATGAAGTACTTGTGTTTGAGTTGAGAAAAGCCACTCTTCCGAGCTCCCCCACCCACCAAGAACTTTCCTCAAGCGACCCACGACCCAGCAGGTGAAGGGTTAACACCAAGAGCAGCGAGGTCCCTAGGTCCTGTCTAAGGTCAGCATCCATTCTGACTGGTCGGTTCACAGGGTGGGCAAATTTTTAAAATATCTGTCATTTGGGGGAAAAAAAGTACGTTCATTTATTTTTTAAAAGCCTGGTGTTGGTTCCCAGCAGAACTACATAATGACTGCTCTGCTGGGAGAATTTCAGAACAGTGGTTTGCCATCACTGTGGTCACTCCTCGAATGTCAAATGACATTTCCGTCAGAGACTCATTCTGACAAACATACCCAAATTCTAAAAATTGCTTTTCAACGTTTAAAGCAAATGGTGCTTCAGAGGCCCTGCTCTGCTCATGCGTTTGCACCTCACCCAGAGGTAAGCTTCTGAGACAGGACTGTCACCCAGTGCTCTCCGCCTGGTCGTGTCACACACCCGAGCGTGGGCGCCTTCCCAGAAACCTGTCTCAGCCCCCTGCTGCCCACCCACTTTGTACTTGGCCTCTGTTCCTGCTATTTCTTATTATTATGTTCCACCACCCTGGCTGCTTTGCAAGCACTCCGGAGACAGATCATTTGGTGCTTTTTTTTTTGGTCCCCTCTCTACCTAGCTTACTGCCTGGTTTGTGGTGACTTTCAAGGATATTTATTGCTACCGGGACTGATATGTGTTATTCGCACAGTGAGCCTCTTCCTGGGTTACGGCCAGGTTTGTCTCCGCGGGGGGCTTGAATCCTGTGTAGCAGAGGCTTCCACAGGACAGTTCCAAATCGTCCCCCGCCTCACGGGGGCAGAAGTCATTGGTCTGCCTGCCTGTCCCAAGGGGTCTTGATCTGACAGCTCTCATCCTTAGTATCTTTTTCTATTCAGACCATGATCAGGTAACAGATGTCCTCTCTCCCACGGAATGGCTGGCAAAGGGGAGAGGTCTCTGCCTCGCCCATACGTTCCACTCTGGACACCAGAAGGAGTTCCAGCTCTTCTGAGCATCTCTGAGTCGGGCGGTCACAATGCCGGAATCCAGATTAAGACCTGCAGCTCCCTGCTGATCAGAAAGGGACGGGTTAATGAGCGTGGTCTACACAGGTGTAACCGCAAGCCCCCGTTCCAGTGGTTTAGCAAGCGAAGCGTTTATGTCTCACTCACAGTAAAGCAACTGTTCTCCACGCAGTGCTTCAGGGCCCACGTGCTTTCTAGCTTGTGGTTTTACGTAGCCCCGGGGCTCTGGAATTATTGGCACTCAGTTGTCAGAGAAAGAAAAAGAGAAATGGAAATGGCACCTCTTCCTTTAAACAAAACAAAACAAAGACATATGGACCCAAAAGCGACACACGTTACTTCTGCTCATGCTCCATTGCTAAGCACCGGTCATGGAACCACACTTACATGCAGGAGGAGCTGGGTGGTGTCGTCCCGGCTGAGAAGCTGCTTCTCAGTGGACCTCCGTGCTGTCGGAAGTGGTCACGAGGGATTGGCGGATCGCTAGCCCTCTGCCACAGCAAAGGAATGTGCAAGACCTCAGAAGACCATCTGATGTGACCCTTCAGGAAAACCATCTTCCACTGGAGGCAAAGAAAGGCCTCCCCACATCTCTCAGGGACACTCCTGTTACTTGTCACAGGATCGGAATTTTCATGGTGACGGGAGAAGGTTCTGAATATGCAATGTGACAAGGGCACAACCCTCATAAACCTCCACTGTAGGTTTCTAGCACTGGGTGGCCTCTTTCCATAAAGCTGTGGGCGTCAGAAAGTCAATAAAACATCCTGCAATTCCTTGAGCCAAATTGGTCTCCATTCTTTGAGTTACCACTGCCGGCCAGAGCATGGACACGTGTCTAATAAAGCTAGGACACGTGTCAAATAAAGCTATTTCTTCCAAAAATATAAGCAACTGCTCCTGGTCCATAATGAACATGTTTATTTTTAAAGTAGGTTCTTTCATAGGAAAGAAATGTAATTCATTCTTTCCCCCTAAAATAATAAAGAAAATTGCTACTGGGAACAGTTTGGCATTTGAAACCTAGTAGGAGATTTTTCCAGCAGATGGTTTAGTGGCAAAAAGCTTTTAAGAATTTCTGATTGCTAGCGGGAAAAAAAAAAATTTACAAGAGAGAGAGAGAGGTTGATTGATTTGATGTGATAAAGAAAAGATGTATCCAAAGAAAGCAATCCTTATTTCCTTACTCAAAGTCTGATGACTCAAATGATCCATAGACTAGATGTCGGCTCTAAAATGTGCTGAGCCTCAGAACAGCATGAGGAGCGTGTTTAAAATACGCATGCAAGCCGAGGAGCTGTGGGCGGTGACCAGACACACTTATCTTTTAATGCTCCACAGATGATGCTGCAGAAACCCAGTGGCCCAGTTATTTTTTAATTCTGATGCGCGTTACAGCGCGCAGTAGTGCTCTTAGCTTAGCAAACATTCCGCTCTCGTGTCACCTGGGTGTCACTGCTATATGCGCGTTACAGTGTGCAGTAGTTCTCTTAGCTTAGCAAACATTCCGCTCTCGTGTCACCTGGCTGTCACTGCTATACGCGCGTTACAGCGCGCAGTAGTGCTCTTAGCTTAGCAAACATTCCGCTCTCGTGTCACCTGGCTGTCACTGCTATACGCGCGTTACAGCGCACAGTAGTGCTCTTAGCTTAGCAAACATTCTGCTCTCGTGTCACCTGCTGTCACTGCTATATGCGCGTTACAGCGCGCAGTAGTGCTCTTAGCTTCGCAAACATTCTGCTCTCGTGTCACCTGCTGTCACTGCTATACGTGCGTTACAGCGCGCCGTAGTGCTCTTAGCTTCGCAAACATTCCGCTCTCGTGTCATCTGCTGTCACTGCTATATACTCAAGTCCCCCAGCAGCAGGCTTTCGCCAGCCCCCTCCTCTTGCAACACAAAGCATTTGGATGATGTCCCTGAGAACCCCACGAGGCAAAGAGGCCAGGGCGTGGGATGATTGTGTTTGGCAGCGTGGGAGGCAGGGCTCACAGCCAGCCCACCCAGCACTGCCTGCAGAGACTCCGAGCGACGTCACAGCCAAGGGCTCTGCCCAACGCCTCCACCACAGCCCCTGGGAAGGCCGGCGGTGCCCTGGGAGGCGCAGGGGCTTTGGCAGGTCAGCTTTCAGGCCCAGCACAGACCCCTGCCAGGTGGGAGCCCAGACCATACTCCTCTAACCCAGTGCGTTAAAATGCTAACGGGTAACACAGGCCCCACGGTGCTGTGAGGGGAGAAAATGTGAGAGAATCATCTCGAAGCGAACCTGCCGTGGCAAAGGAACTCGCTCCTTGGAGCTTTCCTTACCACAGTTCTTTAACCTCCTCCCTGGAGGGAGGGCAACCCATCAGCAAAGGCCAACGGGAGACATTCTCGGTCCCCCCAGTACACCATGTGCTGTCTACAGAAGGGTGACCCAGGACAGGATTTGGAGGCAGGGGCCCCTCTCAATTCACCTTCAGGGAAGGTGGATGCCATGCATAGATGCCTGCCTCTGATCCCAGACGTCACCCCCACCAGTAGGCACCCCCTGGTCCCCGTGACCAACGGAAGGAAATGGCAGATGTGGTTTTGCAGCTGTAACTTGGGTTACAGGCATGATCTCTGTGAGTCCCACGCAGTCAAATACTGAATTATGTGGAACTGTAATTAATCACAGAGACAGTCATAAAACACCAGGCTCTAAACATTATTTACTCGACACTGAGCAGATGTTTGTTTGTAAAGCTACAACCTCCTCTAATTGGCCGACACTGTGCTGCACAGGCTCCCGTGCAAGCCTGCGTTCCGTGACGAATGACAAGCACCTGCAAGGAGCCTCTGCGAGTCGGTGTCCTCCCCTTCCGCATGCAAGTCACCTCGAAATCCCATCAGCGCCCGCGGATGAGCGCATCTGCGTGATGGGCGGACGCGTGGGTAAGCGTGCCCACGGCGTCGCTGTCCAGATCTAACTCGGTTGCCTCATCTCCGTTGGCGGCAATCGTTATTGGCTCGTTTATTCCCTCGGCCGGTGTTCATGGAGCAGCGAGTCCATCGCAGGCACTGCCTTGGGCTTTACGAACACACTGATGGAGAAAGACATGGTCTCTTACTCCAAGAAGTCCACAGCGAAGGAAGGAGACCAGGCTGGTAGAGAAGTAACATGAACCAAGTGAGAGGTGCAGAGTGAGAGGCATGGGCACGCGTCCGCCATACAGAGAAGTCCTGGATCTGCCTGCAGGAGTGGGGCCTGCTCCACAGGCTACCAAGCACAGCTCAGGGGAGCATGGTAGAGGCAGCTAGGCAGACCCAGTACAGAAAGGGACTTTGCAGTAAAGGGGACAGTTGGGACACGTGACTAAACATGTTGTGTCCCAGGAGCCTCAGGCCATTCGAACTTGCTGAGCATAGAGTGCGAGTGAGCATCTGCTTTGTTTTGGCTCCTTATAAACACTCACAGGTGGGCATACCAATGGCACGGCCCCTCAGGAGGGCAGCGTGGCATCCCTACTGACGTTTAAAATGTGCATGTCTTGGTTGTGGTAGCAAAAGATGGGGGTGGACTCATCCTCCATGAGGGACTAGTTAAGTAAACTACAGTACATCAACATAAGTACCCCACAAACAACTGCTACGCAGAAAGGCACGGGGACATACTCTAGATGCTCACACGAGAAACTTCACAGTCATGGGAAGGTCTCCCAGATTACTGCCAAGTGAAAAAACAAAGTGCGATAAACAAGAATATAGACACACACACGTTATGCTACCTTTTGTGTAAGAGAGAAGAGAAAATATGGGACACATCCTCTTCTTTGCTCTGTTTTCATAAAGAAAACCTGAAGGGAGATATAAGCAAAGAACGCTGATAGGGCCTGGGGAGGGCAAACCAGATGAGCAAAGAGGTGGGGAGGGACACCTTGCAATGTCCACCTTGCATGTTGGTTTTGATTTCAGAGCCATAACTGCACGGCCTGGTCAAAGGGCAGGACCATATTTTAAAATGTGTCTGCCTCCTGGTGTCCCTCACAGATCACTCACACATGGGCAAACGGTGTACGTGAGGGTATCTGTTGTAGCACTGCGGGTTGTGCCAAGAGGAAAAGAACCGAAACAACCAAAATCACTGCTAAGATCATGTTATAAGCTTCTGTCGGTTCATACTCTGGAATCCTACACAGCTGTGAAAACAATGAAATAGAGCGACATCCCAGACACGGACAAATCTCCAAGACTCATCGTTGCCTGATCTTCAAAAACAAAACAAAGCACAGAAAGATCTGACGTACCACTGAAGTGGCACACACACAGCAAACAATACAATGCCGCAAAAGCTGAAAGAATTCACCCCCAAGTGGTTAGTGCTTACTTCTGCACATGGCCCAGACCAGTGGTCACAATCCCGCTCTACCAAAGGGCTGAAGAGCTGAGATTTTAGGTCTCTGCTGTGATGACTCAGCTCTCCCACTGGCATGCACATGTATAAATGCTGAGCTGTGTGCCAATAAAACTTTATTTCAAAATCAGAGAGCCAGAGTGGGCCTGTGGGTCACCTCCCGGTCTAGACAGCCAAGGAGTTAGTTGTGGCTTAAAGACGCTTCAGTGTTATTTTTTTTATTTTTTATTTTTTTATGAGAATGAAGGCATCTCTTACTTCTAGAACTAAAATTAATTAGACACATGTGGGTACAGTAGTCTGCTAAGGCTCCATAACAAATATAGACTAGGGGCCTTAAACAACAAACACTGATTTTTTCTCGTGGTTCTGAAGCCTAGAAGTCCAAGATCAAGGTGTCGGGTGGTTTGTGGTGAGGACTCTCTTCCTGGCTGGTGGCGGCTGCCCTCCTGCTGTCCTCACATGGCCCTTCCTCTGTGCACTGGGAGAGAGACAGCGCCCTCTCGTGTCCCTTCCTGGAGGGACACCAGTCCTATCAGGTAAGGGCTCCACCCCCATTTAACCTTACCTCCCTCCCTGACTCTACTTCTACATACACTCACATTGCGGGGTCAGGGCTTCAGCGTATGAATTTTAAGGGGAACACAATTCAGTCTGTAACAGGGGGTCAAGCTTGTGCCCTGTGATAACCATACACACGGGCTCCTCTTTCCAGAATCCCGGACACATCAGTCAAGATCATGATGGTTCTCACCCTCAGGAGACCCAGAAGAGGTTACTCCTCCTCCCCCCACTCTGGATGCCTCATCTGTCAGAGGGGCTAGAAAGGTAGGTGTTGAGAGAAAACCGTAGCAGTAGATCCAGATCAGCCTTGGGGATTATGCCTATATATCTGTGTATCTTTCTCTATTTATCTCTCCATCTCTATATCTGTCCATTTCTCTATCCAGAGAGAGACGGATCAATTGTAAGAAGTTGGCCAATGGTACAGCTTCAGTTTCAATCTGAGTCCAGAATCAGGAGAAGAGTGATGGTGCAGCTGGAAGACAATCAGGCAGAGGGAGGATTCTTT
Source organism: Craseonycteris thonglongyai (assembly GCA_004027555.1). Classification (NCBI taxonomy): domain Eukaryota; kingdom Metazoa; phylum Chordata; class Mammalia; order Chiroptera; family Craseonycteridae; genus Craseonycteris; species Craseonycteris thonglongyai. Next base: position 27,215 of record PVKE010015956.1, read on the forward strand.
CTCACTCAGCCTTTTATGCCCTTCAGGACAGCAATGGATTTGGGTGGGGCCACCTCCCTCACTGGGGAGGGCACTGTGCTCATTCATCTACTGAGTCAGATGTCCACCTCACCCAGAAACACCCGCAGACATACCCAGAGGAATGGCCAACCAAACACTGGCCCCCTCGTGGCCCAGTCAGGTCGACATAAAATTAACCATCACAACCTGTGAGTGCAACAACTCGTGTCCATCAGTAGAAGACGGTGGAAATAAATGACGAGGCAGCCAGACAATGGAACACTGAGATTGCAAATTTTAAAAAGAAAAAAAAATGAAGTTCTCGAAATACTGTCATGAAAAGAGCAAAACTGGTGTGTGTGTGGGGGGGCATGTGCAGAATATGTGTGTAAAATGGTACATATGAAAACTACCCTGTTTTCGGAAACCTCCGGAAGGGCTCCTAAGCAGCCTGCAATGATCACCCGTGAAGACGGGCACGAGGCAGATACAAGACAAAGGGGGAGGAGGAGAGAATTTCTGCTGACCCTGCGGATACTGTCTGGATTCTCACTATGAAAAACGGATAACCGACGCAAGAAGATTTTAAATAGCAGGAAAGGAGAAAAGCAAGTGCCAGGCACCTAGGACAGTGCCGTGTGGAAGCCGCGAGTCCACACGTGGCCACGAAGACGATGAGGTTGTCCAGACAGGTGTGGAGAGAGAGGAGATAACCGGAAGACAGAGCCTGGGGAGTACGGCATCTCGGGGGTGGGGAAGAGGGAGACGGGGTGCAGGAACAGCCAGGAGAGTCAAGAACAAGAAAGGCAAGTGGCCTCAGAGGGTCTGATGGTCTCTTAGCAAGAAACTCCAATGCAGGCTCAAGACCCTGCAGTCGCAATGTCTCCGGGAGGGTACATTTCACCAGACCGTCCGCACTGTGCATTTTCTGTAGGAAACACATCACGTAGTTACATCTCTCCCCTGGAACTCCTTTGCCTCCTGTCACAACAACCTGACTGGAGATGTAAATACACTGCAGAGGTAACGCTGGGATCTCGGCGGAGGCCGCCGCTGCCGCCGCCAGCGCGATGATGGATGGTGGGAGGACCGCTATGTACTGGCTCCTGTTTCAATACTCAGTGATCACGTCCCTCATCCTCCCCAGCACCGGCAGGCCACACAGTCACATCTCTGTTCCTTCCACAATGCTCCCATCGCCGCTGCATCTCCAACCACCTTTAACGTAGTTCATTATGAAAATAGACACCGAGGACCAATTGCCCAGGTGGCGGCGGCGGTTGGTCGCGTGCCCACCTAGCCACACTGAAAGCCTGAGCCCCTCCCCTGCCCTGGGGCTCCCGGGAGCCACCCCACGATGCAGCCACAGGGCTTTAGACCGCCGTGTGCCGTTAATTCGGTGCGTGGTTGTTGCCGCCAGGTGCTCTGGGAGGGTCTGAAGGGCCAGGCCGTTCTTAACAAGCGGTCAAGAGCACACACTCCCCGAACACCTGAGTTCGAATCCTGGCTCCACTCATAAAGCTGTGTGACCTCGGACGGATTCTTAACCTCCAACCACTTCATGGGAAGGAAATACCTGCAGTGCCCACCCGTGGTGGGTTGAACGGCGGTTGCCCCAAAATTAAGGTGACCGGACGTCCTGCTTTGGGCAGGACAGCCCCGATTTTTAACCATTGGTCCCGCGTCCCGCGGCGTTTAAAAAAAGTCCCGATGTTTGGAAAGAATGCACGACAAGCTAGGGAACGGCGGGAGACAGACCCAATTTTTAATCAAGAACCCCCTCCCCCTGGTCCATGGTGTTCCGCTTTACCCATGTTAAAATCGGGTCACCTTGCCCAAAATGTATGTTGAAGTCCTAACCCCCCCGGTGCCTGTGAACGGGACCTGATTTGGAAACGGGGTCTTTGCAGACATAATTAAGATGAGGTGACACTGGATTGAGTGGCCCCTAAATGCAACTAGTGTCCTCCTGAGGACACTTGGGGTCACAGGCACAGCCACACAGGGGAGAATGTCACGTGATGACAGAGGCGGGAATGGGGTGCTTATCCACGGGGGACCCGTTCCAAGACCCCCCGTGGATGCCCCAAACGGCCGATGGAGCCGGATCCTACGTCTTTCGCACACTATGCTTTTCCTGCACACACCGGGCGCAGTCAGCGCCTAACAACGGCCACCAAGTGGAACGCGAGCAACAACACGCTGTCCCGCCGGCTACGTGGCCGGGTCTCTCGCCCCCACCACACGCCACGGCTGCGCACTCACCCTTCTGGTGACGCTGCGGGAAGACACGAGGCGCGCGGGGAGGCGCAAGTGCGTTGGTGACGTCAGCGTCGTGACTGACGCAGCCTTCGGTTGCTACTGACGACAAAGGCGACAGGCAGCGCTGCGACATCACAAGCCAATAACCCAGTGGGCTCCTCAGTATCTGAGGCTGGAGCGTCTGCGGCGTAGGCACGCACGACGCGGGGCTGCGTCAGGGGCGGGGCTGTGTCAAGGGCGGGGCTGCGCCAGGGTGGGGCTGTGTCAGGGGCGGGGCTGTGTCAGGGGCGGGGCTGCACCATGGGCGGGACTACGCCAGGGGCGGGCCCGCGTCGTGGGCGGGGCTGCGTCGTGGGCGGGGCCGCGTCGTGGGCGGGGCCTGTGTCTGGGCGGGGCTGCATCACTTCGAAGGCATGGACAGAGCGGGTCTGGTGAGATTTCATCACGCTCCTTCTCCTGGACGTGCAATTTAATTGTTTCTGAAGTTTTTCACTTAATGTTTTTGGACGGGGTTGACCGCCAGTAATGCTGTGCGTAAGTGGGGGCCGCATCTTTACAAGCCCAGGAAGAAACCACCAGAAGGCGGAAGAGGCAGGAAGGATCCCCTCCTAGAACTGGACTTACAGTCTCCAGAACCTGGAGAAAATAAATTCCTGTGGTTTTCTTTGTGTTTTGTTTTTTTTTAAGATTTATTTTTATTATTTTTGACAGAGAGACAGAGACAGAGAGAAGGGGGAGGGCCCAGAGCAGTCTCCATAGTTGCACATCATTGGTTTTCTAAATGGTTTCATCCCACAGGTGGGCGCAGGGCTGCACTGGGCCGGGGTCTCACCCCGGTGAGAACTGAACTGGGGGAGCTCCCAGCTCAGCACATGGGTTCGCACGGGCCGGAGCCGGGATTCGATCCTCGATCCCTGGGGCTGCAACGTGAGCGCTTAACCCACTGAGCCCTCCCAGCTTCCCCAAATTCCTGTGTTTTAAGCCACTCCGTTGGTGGCAGTTTGTTAGGGCAGCCCTAGGAAATGAATACGCCCCTCAAAGGGTTGTTACGGGGATTAGTTATCATATTTTTCCATGTATAAGATAATGCTTTTGTCTAAAATTGTTAGACCAAAAATTAGGGGCTTGTCTTAAACACGGGTGTAGCCCATGGATTGATTTCTTTGTTGGGTTAGAAAAGTGGGGGTCTTCTCATACATGGGGGGTGTCTTATACAGGGAAACATGGTAATTATGCCCGCACAGTGCTTAGGAGAGTGTCTTGACATTTGGTGAATCCTACGTAAATGTAGCATAATGGTTATTAATTATAATTATTTGGTTGCTTTGTCCCATAAGCAGGCAAGCATCCCTGGTCCCCTTGAGTAATGCCTGGCAAGCAGATTGGGCAGCTCCCACCCTCACAGAAATCTGGACCCTCCAGTTGGTAATTGAGGCCTCAGCACCCCCTGGTTCAGGGGAGGACACACTGTCTGAATCACCACAGCAGGGGAACGGTCACGGACATTTGCACAGGTTGACAATTTTCCAAAGACTGGGCTGGTTTCTGTTACACAAACCTATCCTGAGGGAGGGTCACAGGGGCACGGGGAGCCCTGCGGTCAAGCATGTGGGTCTTAGAGTCACACCGTCTGGTTCAAATCCCACTCCCTCCACTTACCAGCCCTGTGACCTTCAGCAATTGAACCGCAGTTTCCTCATCTGCGAAATGGGCAAAGGCTACCATGAGGTACACCGTGTAGGTGAAGAAGCTGGAGGGAGTGGGGAGAAGGCAACTTCCTCAGGAACAACACAGCCGCTTTCCACACACACACACACACACACACACAGTCTGGTGGCACTTCTGTGGTCACTCTCACCATCTACTGTAACGATCCGTTCTTTTGTCCATCTATCCGTGTAGACTCACCTCCTTCAAGACGGGATGTGTGTTCCCAACACTCTGAATACAGAGTAGTTGTGAACAAGAACGCCTTGAACAAAAGGATAGCTTAAAGCAAGGTGTCTCAATCTTTTAAGCATTTCCGCTCCAGCCTCTGATTTCTGCTAGATCCACTCGCTCCTGTTTAGACAGTGGCTTCTCTACACCAGGGGCCAGCACACGGCCGCCTCCAGGCTGAACCCGGCCGCAGCCACGTGTGTGTGAACTCTGTGGCTATCTTCAAGCCTCCACAGCAAGGAAGACCGTTTGGCCTGCAGAGCCGAAAGCGTTTACCATTTGGCCCTTGACAAAAGAGTGTGTCGACCCCTGCTTTCCAACTCACGTTTTCCCTGAAATGCGTTTTTAAATAGGAAGCTTCCCATAACTAACATCACTGGAAACCAGTATTCTTTGCCGTGGATGGAAGGTAATAAATAAATGCGTAACTACCGACATCAGCCATGTACCCACGAACGGTAGGAAGGACTGGCCGGTAAATGAGTCAAAGAAGTAACACTCAGCGGAGGAAGCGGGATTTCTAAGAGCGAGGAGTCAGAGGGGCACAGGCAAAGGTGCCAGTCAAAAAGGTAGGAAGGCTTCTCACAAACACACAGAGTAAACACAGGCTTTCCAGAAAAAGAAGGAAGGAAAAAGGACACTGGGAACCACGCTCCCTCAGAAAACTTCACCAACTGAATGCAAGCAGCATGGTTTATAAACTAGATTAGAAAAAAATACCCCAGCACATTTATAATGACAACTGATGCCAAGGATGTCAGGCTAGCTCAGCCATTGAGCTCTTGCCTCACAAATGCCAAGATGGCCCAGCATCGAAGGTTCCCGCCTCCCAGGCGGGGGGCCCCCAGTTCAGTTCAGACCCCTCGCAGCCCCCATCCCATCCACCTGTGTGGAATGAAACCACGTCACCACTAAGGATGCACAACTATGGAGATGGCTCTGGGCCCCGCCCCCTTCTCTCTCTCGCCTTCTCTCAAAACAATAAAATTAATCTTTTAAAAAAGCGGGGGAAAAGCCGGGACGGCTCAGCGGGTTGAGCGCTCGCTTTGAGGCCCCGAGGACCGAGGATCGAATCCCGGCTCCGGCCCAGGCAGGACCCACATGCTGAACTGGGGAGTTCCCACAGTTCGGTTCTCTGGCTGTCTCTGTCTCTGTCTCTCTCTCTATCTGTCAAAAGTAAAATAGAAATAAATATGCACTGAAGATAAAA
>PVKE010015957.1:0-32676 GCA_004027555.1 Craseonycteris thonglongyai
GGGTTGTCGTCATACTCTCCTAATTATGAGGCACTGGCCAATGAAATGCAATGCCAAAGATCACACTGACAGATTGTTTTTTTTTATGTTTTCTTTTATGTTTTTTTAAATGATTTTATTATACGTGTGTTTTTTATTTACTTTGTATTACGTTTTGTATATATGTTTCTTTGTGTGTATATAATTTGTACAATAAATTCATTATTTTAAAATTATTTTTGTTTATTATTTTTTATTCTTGTTCAATAATAAATATCCTTAGAAATAGCTGGTGCCCGCCGCCCTACCGATATTTTAGAATGCGCCCTAGGGTATAAAAAGGTTGGGAACCCCTGGTGTAAGGGCTTGGGAAGGCTGCGTGCAGAGCACGGAGGGTCCGATGCTGAGCCTTGGTGGACACGAGGTAAGGTCCTGCTTGTTGGCTAGCTGAAGCCTGTTAAATTCAAGAATTCGCAGTAATGGTTGTGGTTGAACTCCTAACCCCTCCTTTCTAGACAGAGGGGCCGATGGCCTCATTTATGAGCAACTTTTAAAGTGGAAGGTTTTTATCTTCAAGTTGCCATTTTAAACTGATGACCCTTATCCCTATTTGGGCAGCCCAGCTTTTAGATGTTAAGTACATTTAAGAAACAAGGTGATAGGAAATTACTTGCCTTGGATATTTTAAGGTAGACTAATTTTTCCATTTGTTCAGCTAGAGCCTTGTAACCCTATGTGCCATAAAGCATTTTCAAACAGCCTCTTGAAAGATTTGTTGCCACCCAGGCTGACAAACAGCTTAGCACTCCTATGGGGTAGGGGGGTGGTTACTGTGACAGTGTGGGGGTCCCACAGTCAGACACCACCTGCCAACTCTCTGAACAGTGCCTAAGAATTTCTTGGGGCTCTCGGATGGACACCGCCCCTCTAATCCAAACTAGAAGAAAGGTGTAAAAAGGGAAACCTACTAGATACCCTCCCCTGCCTTGGTAATTATAGTTCTGAAAGGTTAACAAGGAAGGAGGAGACCTGTGGGAATAGGAGGACACACATGTTCACAAACTCCCCGGGGGAAAGGTGTTGAGTTGCCCAGGGCTCTCCGCATGTCAGTCTATGAGAAATAAGGACCGATTTGTTATATGGAAAAGACCTAGACAATGCTGGGCCTCCAGTCTGGGAAGTGACACTGGCAGCTCCCCTTCCTGCCCCAGCGGTCCGCCTGCTTCCTCTTCTGGCCATTAAGAAAAGAGTGGACTCAGGGGAAGGGAGTCGGGAGCAAGAGGCGGGTCTCGGACAATTTAAGGATTAGGAAGAGTCAATCAACAAAACTGGCAGAGCACATGTAAATCACGAATACTCAGCGGTATGAGCTGGTGGACCAGCAAAGGAAGCCTGCTTGGTGGTACTTCCCTCATTTCCATGACGGAAATACTGATGCCATGACACACATGAGGCTACCAACACTAAGTCACTGAATTTGGAGTTGGAAATATTGGCCATCAGGAGGAGCCGGCTCAGCCTGCCACAGCCAAGTAGTGTTGTGGAGAGCAGCAGGCCCTCCAATGACATCGTTTTGGTCAACGTCGTTTTGTTATAACGTTGATAAGGGAAAAAAATCAACTCCCAGCTGGGGCCACTGTCTCCATGGAGTTCGCATGTCTGTGTGGGTTTCCTCCAGGTCCTCTGGTTTCCTCCCAGATCCCAAAGGTGTGCACATGAGGCGAACTGGTGTGTCTAAATGTCCCCGTCTGAGTGACTTGGGGGGTGTCATGGACCCCACGGGGGAAGGGCGTCCTGTTCAGGGTGAGTCTGGCCTTGTGCCCTGAGCTGCCAGGACAGACTCCAGCCACCGCGACCCTGAAGTGGAACAAGTGGGTTGGAAAATGCTTGTCTTACTGGTTTTTATTAACCTTTCTCAAATGTATTTCTAACTCATATTTGTTCCAATATTTATTATTATAAGCATCTTGGGTCTTCATTTAGAAGTTTGGTGATGTTTTTATGATCAGACTTAGGCAATAGGAACTTAACTCTTGTTTATATCAATTAACATTTGGTAAATAGGTATTATAGTTATTTAGCTTAAAGTCACAGTTTTCAAGAACCTATTGAAATATATATATTAAAACTGATGACATACAACTGTGGAGACTGCTCTGGGTCCTCCCCCTTCTCTCTGTTTCTCTAGCAAAGAAATATATATATTTACATATATAAATATATATAAAAACATATATATATATAAACATATATATATATATATATATATATATATATAAACATATATTTATATATATATTTGGACTGTCTGGACAGTATCCAGCCATGTAACTATATGTATTATTATATAGTTCTATAGGTCCATCTTTGGATATTTTTAGATTTAAGTTTATATTCTGCCAGTTACTGTCTATGTAGCCTTGGGAAAATCAATTTTATCCCCAGGCCCCAATTTCCTCATCTGTAAAATGGGAGTAATAATACCTCTGATGGAATTGTTGTCTGGTTTCATCATTTATTTATCAGCACATCACTGGGGACTTACTGTGCGTTGGTTAATGTTCTGAGAGCTGAGGATACATCAATGAATAAAAAAGGCAAGGCCCCCGTTCTAACCAAGCTTATGTTCTAACTGGGGAGATAGGCAGTAAGAAAATAAAATAGATAGTGGTAATCTATTAGACAGTGGTTCGAATTTGGGGAAAGAAAGTAAGACAGTGGGATTTAATGGCTGTGTGTGTGTGTGTGTGTGTATGCACACGCATGTGCAATAGTGTTTGTAGAGGGTGTAGCATAATGCCTGTCACCCAGGAAGTGCTCCGTGAAGGGTAACTGTTGCCGTTATCTTTCTCACGACAGCAGCCCAGAATGGCTTAGAATTCTCTAGTTTAAGAATTCCACCGAAAATCTTTCAAGGTCTTCCTTCTTGTTTCCAGTGAATAGGGTATGTGCCTCTTGACAGAAACAGAGATTAGGGTGAGCAGCCTGGCCTCTGGCAAAGGGATCGCCAAAACTCAGCTCTCCTTATCACCACTCCAGGCTGTGCCAACACCAAGCTTTCCTGCAGAGCTTCTGGAAGCTTCCAGAAGCTTCCTTGCATTTTGTGTGTCCCTTATGATATAAGCACCTAATCAGTACGCCCAGAACCGCAACTCACGCTCTTGTTGAGAGCACTGGAATTGGTTTTCTTGTCCATTTGCTTTTGTTTTTCTTCATTTTACAGATGATGGCACTTTAGTGCAGAACAAAGGTCCTGCAGTGGGAGGTACTGACAAGAAAGGTTCAGCTGGACAACTACTCCTCCCAGGGTCACACGCGTGCCTTCCTGGGCCTCTGTCCGTCAATTTAAATGTGGCTGCTTTTGTGCTATCACATAAACACGGGGGGTTGCCCTTGATAATGAGCTTTATGTTACAGCAGCTGATGGTCTCTCAGTACCTCTGTTTTATCTGGTCTCAAAATGGCAAAACAATAAAGCCGTAAAATGATAGAGCCCTTCTGTGGCCATACCTCTATTTGGATGGATTCAGTGAGCAAACCAATTAAGTCAAAGCCACGAGCCAATAAAGACAGACCAGTGAGCATGCAGGTGACTAATTAAAGTATACTTTGTGTTTTGGTTTTGTTTTGCTTTGTTTTTTTTTTTAAGGAGAGGGCTCAGCTGCGGATGCTTGTAAAGGTCCTGGATTAGGCTAACCCTACGTACCCCTTAAACGGGACAGTACCAGTGTTTTCTGTCCTGTTTAAAACCGGACATCTGGTCAGCCTACCCAGAATGAGGGATCAGAGAGCTCTTTGCAAATGGTTCCTCTTTAGGTTTCAACAAAGCCCTGAGATGTCCTGGCCTGTAGGAAACCCAAATGAAGAGGGGACGCTAACGAAAAGCTCTCACCTTGGCATGTTATAGAATTTAATTCCAAAGAATTGAAATAAGTGCTAAGGGCCCTTCACTTCCTCCAGCCCCATCATCTCTTCCTTTAACTGGGACTTGGACTGTGAACTATGGGTAACACAGCTAGGTCAGTGAGCAGCCAGACCGGTTCAGCACTCCCTAATGTTTTATTGGCAAACAAGGTAGACGCCTCTGGTTGCAGAGACCATATTTGAACCCGGCTTAGATGAGCTTGTGGCCTGGATGGCCCATGTGACCAAAACAGGGTTGGTTTGTTTGAGACTGTAACCCCATAGACTATGTATTAGAATTAAACTTCTTAGTAGAGAACTGGTTCTGAAAGATAGCTCTGCCCAAGACGTATTTGATAGTATATGATGTCCAAATTACACGGAAATAAAAAAGAAGTGGAAGCAGCTTTAAAACTGCTTGCTGGAGTGCTATGAAGTTCTTGGCTCTGGGAGCAAAGTGTACTGAATTGTCTGTGAAGATAATTTAGGGGCTTCCTGGCTGTGTGATCTTGTATCAATTGCTCAACTTCACTGTGCTTCGGTTGTTCTCATCTGCAGAGTGGAGATAATAATAGTTCTTCTCTTCTGGAGGGAGTTTAGTTCATTTTAACATATCTTTCTGGAGAACCCAGCTACGTGGTCTGAGGATAGGACAGCAATCAACGAGTCCCTGCTTTCCTGGGGCTTCCAATCAGCAACTCAACAAATGACTATATTTCAGAGATTCTGAGATGCACAGTTTGTCACCTTGGGATACCTTTGACGTAGTTAGGGGTGCCATGTAGTTGTGATTGGCACTTTTTATGCTTATTAGAGGTGCATAACGGGGCGTCATAAAGTTGATGGAGATGTATGACAGTCATGCCCCCTTACCCTCAGCTTTGCTTTCACAGTTTCAGTTAGTTACCTGTGGTGGTCAACTGCCGTCCAAAAACATTCCATAGAAAATGCCAGAAATAAGCCATTTTTAAGTTTTAAATTGTGTCCATTTTGTAGCATAATGAAATCTTGGGCCAACCCTCTTCATTTCACCTGGAACATGAATCATCCCTTTGACCCTCATCTCCACGCTGAATATGGTCTCCACCCGTCAATCACTTAGCAGCCCTCTCAGTTATCATCAGATCGACTGTCATGGTATCACGGTGCTTGTGTGGAATCACCCTTATTTTACTTAGCATTGGCCCCAAAGCACAGGAGCAGTGATGCTGGTAATTTGAATAAGCCAAGAGAAGGCGCAAAGTGCTTCCTTTTAAATGATAAATGTATATGTATGGATAGAAAAAGCTTAGTATATATTACACAGGGTTTGGTATTAGCCGCAGTTCTAGGCACCCACTGGGGACCTTGGGACATATCCCCCGTGGATAAGGAGGGGATTCCTATACCACATAATATGTCAGAAGGTGCTAAGTGCTAAGGGAAACGCTTAGAGTGCTGGAGAGTTCGGCCTGGACAGAACGGGGGCACTGTGTGTATTGGGTGGTCAGGGAAGGGCTGTCTATTCACATGCTCTTTGCACAGAAATCTGAAGGACATGAGGTAGGAGGTGATCCGGTAACACAGGCATGAGGTGAGACCAACCTGTAGGCTGAGCAAGCTTGGGGTGATTTGAGGCCCAGGAGGGAGGGGGTCAGTGCACCTTCTCTGAGGATCAAATATGGAAAGCTATACAAAGCAGCGAACACAGAACGCAGCCCACGGCAGGTGCACTGTGCAAAACTGGTGTAGTTGTGAAGAGAGGCAGCATGGCATAAACTCTAGAACCCTGGCCTGCCAGGGCTCCACTCCCAGCCCCGCCATTTATAACGTTTGTGACATGGACAAGTTACTTTACATCCCTGCTCATTTCTATGAGTACGATGAAGACAGCGGGGCAGGGTCATGGGCGGGAGACCAATTTGGAGGTGACTGCTTTCAGTGATGGTGTCTAGGGAGAACTTCTCAGAGGCAGTGACATTTGACCTGAGACCTGAAAGAGACAAAAGAAGTGGGTTCTGAACAGAGCGGTGGGCAGCCTATTCCACGGGCAGAGGAAGTGCAAAGGCCCAGAGGCAAGCAGGAGCATGGCATGTTTGAGGCACGGAAGGGAAGCTGGGGTGGCTGGAGACCAGAGAACAAGGGAGACATTTGGAGATTGGGGTTGGAGGCTGACAGGGAGTAGCTTGTTATTGCTCATCAGCCTTAGAAGGGCTTTGGCATTTGTTCCAGTGCAATAAAAAGCCACTGGAGGTATCATATATATGAAAAGCTTTTAGCAGGTTGTTTGGCCCAAATTGAATGCGTGTTAACTGGGAAACATCGATACCTGCTAAGGAGCGTGTGCCCCATGATCTCTAGAGCCTTGGGAGGAAGAAAATAAGAACTGTTGTCTTTGTCTTTCTTTTTTGGTGTGTGTAGGTGTGTGACACATTCTTTTGTTTAAAGCTAGAACTTAATTGTTACATAGATCTAGGAATTTGTACTCTGGTATAGACATAATAGAAGTGCCCACTTGGAGCCTTTCTAAACTCTCATGTTCAATTTGATCAAAGGTATTTTAAAAGTCAAAGGCAGCTGGGGAGGATATGGAGAAAACCAACAGGACAAGTAAAAGAAAAGGTAGTCAGGGCCTTGTTTGTGAAGTTGGCCCCGCACAGCACTAATGAGTGTTTAATAAATGCCTTTCGGTGCTGACCGCTTTTGAGGTGTGCTGTCTGCATCAGCACACAAGGATTGGGGGTGAGGAAGGGCTGGCCTGTTAATAATTCTTTCATCTGATCCTCCCAGCATCAAATGGAGAGTCGCCATGTTAGCACTGTAACCATACCAACTGTGACCGGGGATTGCACTGTTACAATTCTACATCAGAAGTGAGAGTTGCATCCATAGTGGTTGTCACATTATATCTTCTCATCGTGAGGACGGAGAGCCCAGAGTTGGAATTGTACAGTGCACAGGCTGGGCAGCCAGCCATAGCTGTCCATGCTGCAGATAGCGTTTATCTTTTACTGTAGACTGACTGTGTCCCCACAGATTCAAAAGTGAAACCGAACCCCCGCTGGCATGGTATTAGAGGTGGGGTCTTTGGCAGGTGATGGTTATGACAGCAGATCCTTCATGAACAGGACCCCGTGAGATCTGCCCTTCCTGGCACATAAGACAGCCTCTACGAACCAAGAAGCAGGCTCTCACCAGACCCCGAATTTGCTGGCGCCTTGATCTTGGACTTCCCAGCCTCCAGAACTATGATAAATAGATTTCCATTGTGTGCAAGCGAGCCAGCCTATGGCATTCTCTTATAGCAGCCTGAATGGACTTAAACCTAATTCCCACTTTCACACCAAACATGTCACCCAGAGCCCAGTGAGAATACTCGGATTAGCAGAAGCAGGATCTGAACACAGAAACGCCTGGAGAATGACGGCTGTTCCCGCCCCTGGCTGTCCGGGGTGGGGATGAATTCAGGCAAATGAACAAGGTGAGGGACAGGATGTTGAGGGCAGGGAGGGAGGCAGCCTGAGAAGAGATCAGGGAAGGCGCCTGGCATTCCTAGTGGGGGTGGGGAGGGGTGAGGACCCGAGTGTGAGCAGGGTGTTGGCAGAGGAGCTGACTCCATAGGCAGGGTAGGGGATGGGCCCGCGAGAGCCATTTGGCCCTATGGTTTCCTGGCCACATCCCAGCTGCAGCTGCACCTCATCCATAAGCTGATGCTCGCACCCCTAATTCATTCACAAACGCTTATTTCCATCTAAATCACCAAACGAATGCATCTACGGATGGCAGTGTGTGCGCCTCTCAGGGCACTGAGCCACTTCAAGGGTTGGCACTGGGAGGCTGGCCGTGGAGTTCTGATGGCTGTTGTTTGAGGGAATTAATTGCCCAGAGCAGTTGCTTCCTAACCGTTTCCAAGATGGGAAATCAGCATTATTGCCTATAGTCTAGGGGTCTCCAAACTTTTCAGCCCGCGGGCTGCATTAACTATCAAACAGCAGTTTAGGGGCCGACTACACACTCGAGGTCCAAATAAAAAAGAATCAAAACATAGATGTTGTTTTTAATTATTTACTTAATATTATTTTATTCAGATAAAAAGGTTTCCACGGGCCGGATGAGAGGGCCTCGCGGGCCACGTCCGGCCCGTGGGCCGTAGTTTGGAGACCCCTGGGAGAGAAGGTTGGCTTGTGAGTTCTGCCTTCTCCAGCTTAGAAAGATGGGATTTTCCTGGGGTCTGGGGGGAGGGAGGTTGAGCTTTGTGGGTGATGATAGTGATGATCATCGGCACAATAACTGTAATAGCAGCTAACATTTATTGAGCATTTTTTATGGTTCCAGGGGCTGTGCTAAGTATGGTAGAGAAACCCCATCTTCTCTCACTTAGGATTAGGTTCTGAAGTCAGTATGTACATAAGAGACAAAAGCTTGTGTCTATTCAAAATTCCCCTTGATAGTCCCTTAAATTGCCCATAAGGTTCAGGGCACATGGTGATATATGCTCCTGAACAGTGATACTATGTATACACGTGAGCAGTATGATTTTTTATTTCTCTCTCATCCTATCTCCTCCATCTCTCTCTCCTCTTTTTCCTCCCCTGCATTTTTTCACCAAACACATAGATTTGAATCCCACTAAGTTAAATGCACATTTAATGTAACTCTACTCTCTGTCTCTCATTTCATGCTTACGGCAGCCGTTGGCAGTAAAAAGCTGTACTAACCTTGTCACAGTTTTCCGGAGTCTCGGAGACATTTAGGCACCTGCTTGGGGTTGCAGAGTTCACAGACTGTGGAGCTGGGCCATGAACCCCTAGGTAGGGGACTTCAGAGCCTGTGAGCTGTCAGCTGGGAAGGCAGGGGGCTGCCATTCCTGTAGCAGTGACCTCCTTGGGCCCCTGCTGGTAACCACACTCAAGTGTCAGACCCAACTAATGATCCAGCTATTACCACCTTGGGCCTCACTTTTAAAATAAGTGTTTCAACCAGTCTAGCCCTGAGATTTAATAGCCGATATTGTATGCACATTAAACACCGAATGATTGTTAACATATTTATTGAAGCTAAACAGGCGTCCGGTATATAAAAGATGGCTCTCTTATATGGCTGTCAGACCTCAATAAACATGTTTAATAATTAATTGGCATTAAGCAAACATAATTGTGTGATTCTACATTAGGTGTTTGGTGAAGCATACGGTGAATGGAAAACCACTGTGGTATTTTATTACTTAAAGTTCAGGCTGTCAGTCTGGCTTTTCATGTATCAAGAAAAGAGCCCTGCTTTCAGTCATGTTGCAGGCCTCCTGTTGCCTCATACCCAAAAAAAAAAAAAAAAAAATAGGCAGGGGCCTTCCTGCACCTAGAACCTTTCACTGGGGAAATGTTTCTGCTTTGGTTAGCTCTTTGTCTTTCTGTATATCCACTGGGGGTTCAGAAAGTCCTGAGCCAAGACATTTTGCGAGGTTCAAAGAATTTTCACATGTGAGCTTTCAGTGCAGCCGTTTTCATTATTTACTGCGGTTATTTTTCTCTAAAGTGGCTGCGAACACTGAATTAGTCCACACTGAACCACGACTCCTCGGGGAAATACAGGATTGGGTTTGTCGACCCTCAGACAGAAGATACCCACCAAAGAAGAAAGGCTTTTGTGGCAACAGGGCTCAAATTTAAAAGCACAGCCTAGCAACTGTTTCTAAACCGGCCTCTCATGCAAGCTGCACTCCAAGCAGCAGCCTGCACTGAACTGCCTGCCCTGTGTCCCCACCACCTGACAAGCCTTACAGAGGAGTCCCTGGAATCGTGTTTCTACCAATAGGACTGAGACTTCACCCGCCCAATCAGAGCTTGCAGCTGTATTCCTGCGCCCCCCATTAGCAGTTTCACTGACCCATCAGAGCAGCTCTATTCCCATCAACAGGGCTGTGCTTTTTAGACCAATCATAGTGCGAGGATTTGGAGCCTTCATTTGCATAAAGATGGACCAGTCAGGTCCAGGGGTGGGGACTTCTCTCTATGTTAATAAAGGCAGCTCCCCTCTGAATCAGGGAGTGTACTTCCCTCTCCACCAAAGGTGGAAGGTTGAGTTTTCTGGCTGGAGCTGAAACACTGAAGACGGTTCCCTGGACCAGAGCAGAGTGGAGCTGCCTCGCCCCAGGTCTGCCTAATAGCTGTGCTGTTCCACAGCCTTGCTAGTTCATAATTGATCTGTAACACTATTGAGCACGTCTCATAACTGTGCTGTAGCACAGGTAAGCTATTTGCACTAAATAAAGTTTTCTTCACTGCACCCCAAATGGAGGATTCCTGTTGGCGTTGAATCGATGCCAACAACCATCAGTTGATGGGTTTCTGTGAGCTTCTGGTCACAAATTTTTGTCGATGGATCAATATGTAACGATGTTTTGTGTGGGTGTGTGTCATTTCTACTTAAAGTCACGTTATTTAATGTATATTGTGGATTCATTAACACTGAGCTCACAGCCAATAGCTCTGTAACTCACGCCGGAAAGAAGCTTATGTAACACGTGTATTTTCTCTAAGATACATCACAACCTTCTTGTACTTAGACTGGACAGCACTGCCCACGGGGGCCATTTTAAATGGCAAAATGCCAACAAAAACAAAACTGCAGAAAGAAAATGTGGCTCTAAATAGACACAAAGAATGCTTGTGTACAATAGCTAAAACAAGAGGCTCAGCGTCACCTCGTTCAACCTCAATTGGGAACCTGGCTGATGGATGATTTGCATTTTTAGCAACTCTGCATTTGTCCACGCATGTCTGTGCATGAGTCAAAAGTATCATGAGTGTTGATTTTGAGATTACAAATAAATTTATGCCAGTTAGTAAATACAGAATCCTTGAGTTACATGACTCAACCATAATCAGGTTCCGTGAACCATTCTCTGCCAGGTTTCTGTTACCTGCTGCCTGGAACATAGCCATCCACTCCCAGTGGGGTGTTAGCAAATAGAAGGTGCACAAGAAGTATTTGTCCAGGTCAGTTGAGTCATTTTCTAATAAGGACACAAAATGGATGCCATTTGAAAATGCTCTTTACTTTCTTTTAATCATTGTCTTTTTCAAAGTTCATTGCTGTTCATATATTTCAATCTCATTCATAGCCTACCTTGGTTTTTAACTTTTTATCTTTCACCTGTCCCTAAATCCTTCAGAGACTTGAAAATAAAGTCATTATCCTGACTGGCAACGAATCTCTCAAAATTCATGAAGGAACAAGGAAGCGTGTGCCCCAAGTAGGCACTGCTGGCTGAGTCAGATCTATGTGACAGTAAACCTGTCCCCAGGACTTCATCCATAGATGAAGACCATCCACACACACACACCCTACAGGGAGGCGGGGTTAGGGGGTAGGGAATCAGGTTTATAACCTCTTTAGAAGAAGCATCTGGAAGCAGTGCTATAACTTTAACAAGTTACTCTGATGGCATCCTGCTTGGTGCTAATGGGCAAGTGTGAGACCCTCTGGACCAGTGGACCTTCCTGGGCTCTCACATCTCCCATCGCGACCCTACCTGGAAGGTTTGGAGCTGCCGTGGAGCGTGGCCCTGGGGTCTGGGGAAGCTGTGGATTCTGTGGGGATCCTTTGGACACTTACATTTTGAGGACTGGAATTTTATCCCTGGGGATTTAAAAACATAAAAATAAATGCATGTTCTGAAAGCCATGTATACGTACTTTAAAACGTAGAGAACAAAGAAAAGAACAAATAGCACATGCAGTCTCACTATCAGCTAAACCACTGGTGCCCAACTTTAAAAAGAAAGAAAGAAAGAAAGAAAGAAAGAAAGAAGGAAGGAAGGAAGGAAGGAAGGAAGAAAGAAAGAAATTCCATAATGTTTTAAGAAAGTTTAGATTTGTGTTGGGCCACATTCAAAGTCATCCTGGGCCACATATGACCCGCAGGCTGTGGGGTAGGACAAGCTTGACCTGAACGTGTACATGTTAATATTTTACGTATTTGGTAATATTTTTTCTTTTGTGCATGGGTTCTCAGTATAATTTTAATCACACTGCATATAAAAGTTACTATTCGGCTTTCCCCCCACTTACCAGGGTATCCTAAACATGTCTGTGGTATTATGGAGTTCACATCACTCTCATTTTAAATAGCTACAAATTAGACCATTGAAAGATTGCATGATAGTTTGCTAACAATTCCACGGTCGTTAGATGTTGTTTCTCTCTCTTTTTTTTCTTTTACTCTTTCTACAAATAACAATGCAGTCTACTTTCTTTTTTTTCTTTTTTCTCAAGCTAGTCCCTGTCTAGGAGTATTCTTAGCCCAGTTTGTCGGAAGTAAAGTTACTGGATCATTGAGTAGAGACATTTTTAAGGCTCTTGATAACACAGCCTCATTGTTAAGAGTGTGGAAGCATGCTCACCCCCGAGTGTGTGATTTTTTAATATTTGCTCAGTTTAAACAAAACCCAGAATTTGTTTCTGCACCATGGCTATGCTACATAAGCCCATCCACCTTCCAATGCCCAGGCCCGTGTTCCTATTAGCCTTTTAACCTGTATGCATTCCCATGTGTGTATCTGCATGCATGTGCAAACTAGAATATATTTTTTTTAATTTATGATATTGGCAAGAAATGTCTTTATCTTTTACCCCAGCATTAAAAACAAAAAAGTATGGTTGGGTTTTTGTTTGGATCTATTCATTTTAAATCAATCTCTCTCCCTCCCTCTCACTCCCTTTCTCTCTCTCCTACTAATGGAAAACTCAGCTCTTGAGGATGACAATTGCCAAACAGAGGCTCGGAGATGAAGAAATCGGTGTGCGGCACTTTGCGGCCCACGAGCGTGAAGACTTGGTTCAGCAGCTGGAGAGAGCGAAGGAGCAGGTCGTTGCTAACATCTGTTAGGAGTGGGGGATGGGTTTGCACAGCTGGATGCAACACAGAGAAGAGCAGACTGTGTCCCTTGCTGTTCAGAGTATGGGGTACTTGGGATGCGAGTCAGGAGGCAGGTTATAAGCTGAATGTGTTTCCTCACTTGTCACACCACTAGCTTCCCCAGTTGCCTCTTGTGTGTCTGGCCTCCAGCAGGTCTGCTCTCTTGTTTTCACTGCCATTGTTCTGAAAACAAGACCCGCTGCCCCCCTCCCCCACCTCCCAACCCCACCATCACCCTCACCCTTGTGCAGGACAGACAAGGAGGGAACAAAACTGGCCTTAATTTGCAAGTTTCCACTGAAATGTGGAGCAATGCTTTTTAGGCAAATCCTTACCGGGTACAGAGCCCTCGTTAGGAACCAGCTGAGAGCCTCAACTTCCCTTCCCTTCTGTGGCTAATAGCTTTTGAAGAGCTGAACAAGATTTCTGGGTCTAGAGTAGTTTGAAAAAAGCATGTATTTGGAAGACACTATCAGTTGTTCCCAGTGTCTGGATTTGCCCTCTTCAAGCCTCTGGGTTTAGAGCAGGGTTGTCCAACCTTTCGGCTTCCCTAGACCCTAGTGGAAGAGAACTGTCTTGGGCCACACATAAAATGCACTAACACTAATGATAGTTGGTAAGCTAAAAAAAAAAAAATTGCAAAAAATATCTCATAATGCTTTAAGAAAGTTTACAAATTTGTGCTGGTCTGCATTCAAATCTGTCCAGGGCTGCATGTGGGTTGGACACGCTTGCTTTAGGGCATGCTGCTGTCCAGTTTGGCTTTCCCAAGCTGCTGCACTCATCCCATCGTAGACAGACTAAGTATCTGGCAGGAAGTGGTCCCTTCCTTTTAGCTCTGATCGTAGCCCCCTGCGTAGTGCTTATGGCTTTATGGCACATGGTATTCACAAGCTCTAAAAACCAGCCAGCCACCCGGAAGGCTCCAGCTCGGCCGGCCGCCAAGCCGGTGTCCTTAGAGCACCTTGAGGAAGGGCTCCCCCTGTGGTTTCAGATTGAGTCTCTAGAGCATGACCTGCAGGCTTCCGTGGATGAGCTCCAGGATGTGAAGGAAGAGCGGGCCTCCTACCAGGACAAAGTGGAGCGGCTCAACCAGGAGCTGAACCACATCCTGGGCGGGCATGAGAACCGCATCATTGACGTGGACGCCCTGTGCATGGAGAACAGGCAAGTAGCCGGGCCCAGGGCTGTGCATGCGTGGAAGCCTAGCTCTCCACCGGCCTGCAGCCCAGGAGTTACCCTCCACCCTATTCGCCTTACCAGAAAATGGCCTTGCCGCGAAAGGACAGTCACACCCCCCCAAACAATGATCTGTTTACTGTCACTTATTAGCTGTAAAAGTCAGAGAAGAGACCGCGTACCTCCACGCCTCCATGCCTACCCCTTTCTCTTGTTCCCTCTTTGGGGGAGAAGGGTAGGGCAGCAGTGAAAGCTGCTTGTTATTGCTATCAAGGAGAGAGAAAAGAATAAGAAAATAAATTGAGAAATTCCCTTAGCTGTTTCTTTTCCCCGAGGCAGATTTCAGTGTGTGTATGTGTCTAAGTTAATGTTATGTCTGATGTCTCCTGCTTCCTGCCTCCCTTCCCAGTGGAATCATCTTAATGAGAATTATGTGAAAACTGTGTTGATATCCCTTAGGGGATCTCTGCAGAGGGTTCTTCTGAAGTGGGGTTCCTGTGATTTGGGCATATTTGACCTTGATCGCATCCGTTTAAGCAGAGGTCACAAAGATGCACTTTTCTCCCCCCTCCCATCTGTGGTGAGAAGGCATCGTATGTAAAAGATGACCCTTTAGGCATGTGTTTTTCCTTTTTCCCTCCCCTTCTACCCAAGTGTATGTTTTTTATTTTGTCCCCAAACACTTTCGAGTTACATCTATTTTTTTTTTTCCAGGTACCTTCAAGAGAGATTAAAGCAACTCCATGAAGAGGTCAACCTCTTGAAATCTAACATTGCCAAATACAAGGTACGAGTAGCAGAATCATGACGATGACGGTGATGACTCATTGTTGTACATCTAAATGTCATGCTATTTTAATTCTCTTTTACATGCCAAAGATATTTCAGTGCTTCCCTGACCCCCCAGAGAGAGGCCAGTAAGAACTTTAACTGAGGGTAACTAGAAAGAATTAAACCTAAAACAGCTTACACACCAAAACAGCTTTTGCAAGCTTTCCTTCTGCTGCTATTGGGACAGGGCACACGGAGACACCTAGAATCTGGACGCAGTCATTTTACAGCCTCGGTCCATATGGAATTAGTCTTCTTACCCAGCTTGTCTAGAAAACATACTGTCATCAGATGCTGTTTGCCTCATAATCATCCATAAGAAACTGGTTTCTGAGCTATGAGGAAACTAAGATGGGGAAATCACAGTCTGAACGATAATGTTCGTGCCACACTGGAAGGACACAGTGGTTAAATTCTCCCCACTGTTATTTAGTCTAATTCCAGCACCATTAGTTTGATAATATCTATTTCTGCAGATGTTACTTGTAAGTGTTATAATTAGAAAAACCTCCTGGGTTTCTCTGCTTTGAAAATAGATTGATTTCTCTTCCTGAGGGTGAAGTTTTACAGCAGTCTAGATGCTTGGGAGAGAGAGCCTTCTCTTTTTCCTAGCTTTTTGACGGTGGCTTTTTTCTCAGAGATCTCCATGCTGTTCCTTCTTTCCTTTCAGTGGGGGCCACACTTCACTTCATAGCAGTCTATATGCATGGCTGCATGTGTGTCTGTGTATATGAATGTGTGTGTGTGTGTGTGTGTGTGTGTGTGTGTGTGTGTATATATATATATATATATATACTTCAATTTTATATATTAATTCTACATCTTTAAAAGCTGTATTCTTCTTTGGCTCTGTGTGTATATATATATATATATACACACAGCCAAAGAAGAATACAGCTTTTAAAGATGTATAATTAATATATAAAATTGAAGTATATGCATATGCATTCATTTCACATTATTCTGTCTTTCTATTTGCCAGGCACTGGCTATGTAGTATGTGTCAATTTCAATGTCAAGGTCCCTTCTAGGAATGACACACATGTACTTAGGTGGCACACATGTACTTCCTTTTCTTGTGTCCATGTCCAATATCATGAATCGACTGTGGCTCTTTGTCCAGTCCAGCCAAATACCACTAACGATCCTTTGGCATTGACACATGAAAGCAAACCTGTTCTTCATCTCATGTCTATTTGGAAGCGTTTCATAACCAGTGACTTCACCCATTGGACTGGTTTCTTGCTTCAGATTTGATAATTTAGCAAATATGCATTGAGTGCCTCTTAAATATTTGGGAGGCTAATCGCTATCATTCAGCTTGCTGGGCACCAACTTTAAACAACAGCTCTTTATCAGTTCCCTAAAAATCCTAACTCTCTGGCAGGGACTTAGAATTTGAAAAGGTGGGCCATCATTTGGCGTGTGCATAGGGTTCTTGTGTGCTGGATAGGAGGATGCCTCTAACCGTAACTACGAATTTTCCCATTACTGGCATTTTTGACAGAGGTTTTTATTTTTCCCCCTATGCTGCTTTAGAATGCTCTCGAGAGACGGAAAAACGCAAAAGGCCAGGGTAAATCCAGCAGCAGTGCCCTAACTGGCATCCTCTCGGCCAAGCAAGGTAGGGCTCATTCCTGGGAGGGACCAGGGACCATCATAGATGCTAGAGCCGTCCGTTCAAAGTCCGTTTTGGGGACCTGGGGACCAAGATGATCCTTAGAAACATCGGCCTGCATCAGAGTTGCCTGGAGGACTTGTGGAAACACAGGTTACTAGGCCCCAGCCCCCACCACCCACCCCAAGTTTCTGATTCAGTAGGTCTGGGTGGGCCCAGAGAATGTGTATTTCTACAGAGTTCCCAGGTGATGCTAATGCTGGTTTGGGGACCCTGCTTTGGGAACCCCCGCCTTTGAGGTTTTCCTAATGCCTGGCCCTCGATTGTGTCCTTTTCTACGCACTATGAATGTTTCCCCTGCTCTTGCTTCTCCAATTCCATGTTTCAACCGCATCAAACGTCTTTTTCCCTGGCCTCTAAGGCCAGGACAGAAAAATCTCATAGCTGCTGAGTTATTTTATCATGGAACATGTGCCTTTTTCAAAGGAGCCTTTATTGATTACAATTTTGTTCCTCCTCCTTGTCGATTCCAATGAAAAATAATGATCTTCCAGCAACAGTCCAGGGGAATAAATAGCAGAGAGCTTGCTTCTGACACTTAATATCTGAGAATTCAGTTCTAAACATAAGCCTCAATTTGAACGTGCTCGACTGGCCCACTTTGGCGTTGTTGGCCTAACAGACCAGCAGCAATCAGATGGCAGTCTTAATCGGAGCTAGAGTGGCTCAGAAAAAAAAAAAAAATGCTGAATCTCCAACCTACCTAATAACCAAGGCACTTTTCCAAGCAACTTCTTTTACTCATTCCACGGGAAAAGGACACCCTAGAACTGTTTTTAAAAAGAAAACTATGACACTCTATAGAAATGTGAAGTAGCTTATCTGAGGTTAGCATTGGATACCGCTGGTAGCTTAGCATCAGGGAATGCTGAGACCCAGCCTACTCACTGCCGTCCTCAAACTTTGTAACAGAGCAGTGAATCTGGCACAAACTTTCTAGATAGCCACTTGGCCACCTATTACGAAATGCCTTAAACAGATCCCCTTTGAGCCAATAAGAAATAATGATACACATATACAAGCATTTTGCTTCAAGAAATGTCTTCTTACATTAATTATAACAAAAAACATTGGAAACAATGCACATGTCCAGAAGTGATTAATTATTGCCTATCTGTACCTGAGCTACTAAGCAGTTGTTACAGTTTACGTTTTAGTGTCCAACCTTTTGGCTTCCTTATAGGCCACATGGGAAAAAGAATTGTCTTGGGCCAAACATAAAATACACTAACAATAGCTCATGCACTAAAAATTTGTTTTTTTAATTGCAAAAATTTCTCAATGTTTTAAGAAAGCTTACAAATTTGTGTTGGGCTACATCCAAAGCTGTCCTGCACTGCATGTGACCCATGGGCCACAGGTTTGACAAGCTTGTTTTAGGAGCTATTCATGATGAGGCCTCAGGTTAAGTGAAGAAAACTGTATAAATTTGTGTATCTACATAGAGTCCGATAGGAAATGGTATTAAAAAATATACAGTGATTTATACTGTTATTTTGTTTTTCTTTTGTCTGGTAGGAATGCAAGTGGTCAGTTTTTTGTGTCATCTGTTAGTTTGCCGACCCTTTCTAAAAACATGCATATACAAACTATGTGTGTAGTTTAGACAATCTCCTAAATCATCTCGTTATTGAGGGTGTCACACTCAGAAACTCTGGGATAAAGCAGAGCCAACGTCATTGTCACAAGCACGGCTGTGAGCCATTCAGCCATTGTTTTTTATTCCTCTGCACCTTGCTTCCCTGTCCATGAAATGAGAATAAATACTGCTTCCCAGGTGCCTTTTTGATGTTTTACTCTTAAGTCTCAAATAAGTTAGTCAGTATGAAAGTGTTTTGAAACTATAAAACACTGGACATGTGCTGCCAATTATTACCCTTTTAAAAACTGTCGCTAAAAGTCCACGAAGACTGCCTCCTTTCTGTTTAACCCACACACGGCATTTTGTTTTGTTTTATTTTTGACACCTGAAGTGGACTCTTCAATACAATCCAGTAGCATTTAGAAGCTGTGTACCTATCATGATTCAGGAAGAACTTACACATGTAAGACTGAGCTGTGAATGTTTTATTCCGCCTAGTTCAGGATCTGTTGTCCGAGGATCACGGATGTAGCCTCCCGGCTACTCCGCAGTCCATTTCTGATCTGAAATCTCTGGCCACGGCCCTGTTGGAGACAATCCATGAGAAAAACATGGTCATCCAGCACCAGAGGCAGACCAACAAGTAGGTGACCTGACCCCTGTGTGTGGGGGAGGGGGGTGGGGGGAGGGAGAGCTGTGGGATGGTGCTAACCAGGTGAAGCTACAGGGGCTGAGAGCTCTCAATTCTGGAAGGAAACTCATGAAACTAGAGCGGTACTTCTGCATTATGACAGCAGCTGGGTTCTCAGCCGGAGTCAAACGCGCAAATACTGCTGGTCACTGCTTATTGAATGCTTACTCTGAGCCACTCCCTGAGTCATGCGTATGATATGGGTGATTTTGATAGTATACCTCCCGGGTAACTTAGCCTACCTCTCTTCCAGGTCTCCTTTGGGGAAGGTAACTCCTGGGAGCCATTTTAACCTACAGCATGACCTTGAGGGGCTGTGAAGGGCAGGAACAGCCAAGCATCAGCTCAAAGGCAGTGAGTGGGCCTACCAGGGAGTCCCATGTCACTTTTGCAGGATCAGCAAAAAAGATGGTGGAAAGGAACAATCATCAAAACACAGTGTCTTATTTGGTTATGATAAACAGAATGACTGTGTTGGGCAAAAGCAAGCAAGTTAGAGTTAAAGTTGCCATGAGAGACTACAGAAGCAAAATGGAAAGTGTTCAGAGAATGCTGAATAAACAGTAAATTAAAGCAGCAGACATTGCCACGGGGCTAACTTCATGGGGAAGCGGTCCACTCAGTTGCTCAGGGCTCCATGCTCAGAAGGGTCTCCTGCTCCTGCCGCCATCTTGAAATTCTTAATCATTTATTTTTCGCAAGGGGGCCCCACATTTTTATTTTTCACTGCGTCCTGCAGATTATGTAGCCGGTCCTGTGTGTACGATCTACACCCAGAACCAAAATGGAAGTGTGGAAGAAGCGAGCAGGCACCGGCAAGAAGTGGAGGAATGAGGGAACCAGGGGCCTGGTGAGGCAACTGGAAAATGATTGAGAGTATTATAAAAATAAGACAGAAAAGAGAGAAGACGGGAGTGAAGGGAAGATCGCACAGGAGATTAAGATATATATAAAAGAAGGCAGAGAGCAGTGGAGGGAATCTGGGCAATCTCAAAGGGATGACAAGGGTAATTTATTGACAGAAGAAGTTTCAGAAATTCTTTTAAAAGAAATCTTAACCAAGGAATGAAACAGCCAGAGGCTGAAATGCAGATGCTTCTCAGGGAGGGGGAGGGAATGGGAACTCTCCCCAGAATAGGAATGAGGTCTCATTTATGCAGACGGAGTCCCTGCGGCCTCAGCGTGTGTTCCCTTCATTGTCCTCACCCGACAAGGCACCTCTCAGGGCTCTTCCAGACCTTGTGGGGTCTTCTAATCTGTTCTCAGTGGGCAACCTCAGCCTCTCTTTTACTGGGAAGACAGAGGCTACTCACCATGAGCCCTAAGACTGGCTGCTCCCTTGCAACCAGTGTCTCACCCTTTCCTGTCCCTGGGAAACACACCCACCAGCGGTCCTGTTGGTCTCACCCTCTTCCCTCTCCTGGAGCCTGGCTCCCCTGTGACGTTCTCTTTGAATCTCTTTAACCTCTGCCCCTCCTCTGGCTTCTGCCTCACCACCTAGAAACCTCACGGCTCTTCCAGACCCCCTAAGCCTCTCCTCAGCTCTGCAGCTGCCCATACCTTCCACTCACCTCCAAGCCCTGTGAACACGAAGACCACCTCCACTTCCTCAGCAGCTGCCCCTTCAGAGCGTGTTCTTGGGGGCACTTAGGATAGAATTACTTGGACGGGGTGCCTATTGAGAAATGCAAATTCAAGGAGGTTTCAGAGGGAATGTAGGAATTCTGGACTTTCGCAAGCTCGGGAGATTCTATGCACAGGAAAGAAAGATCACCAGCTTAGCTTTAAGACCTCCCAAGACCTCTTCTGGCATTTTCCACTGCAGTCTTCCTTAGGTCACCAGTGCCCCCCAAACTCCACCTTCTGAGTCTCTTTCTTCTATAATTTCTCTGCATCCACATTTCCACCTTAAAACCCATCTTCTTGGATCCCTCCAACTTTCGCTGCTATCTTAGCCCATTCTTTCTCCTCCTCTCCTTTCCTCTCCCTCCCACCCCAGACCTCCTCCTCCACTGTTCTTTGTCAGGTCTCAGCTCTTCTTAGCCTGCCTGGAGGACTTCATGTCTCCTCTGTCTTTGCCTCTTGTTTGCTGCAGACGCTTCTCAGAACTCTTGCCCTCACCACTCAGTCAAGGGCAAGACCCATATTCTCAACTGAGCCATCTAGTCCTTAGTTTGTTTTAAGACTCTTACAAATGCTTCCACCCTTTAACCCAGATGGTCTGCTGCTAAGAATCAATTCCAGTGAAAAAAATCACAGTGACGTCCTAAGATTTACGCATAAAGTAGTTCCTTGTGGATTCATTTCTGAAGAAAGTGGAAATAATCCAATGTTTTTAAATGGGAGAATGACTAAGATTATAGTAATTCCAAAAGCTAGATTATGCAGCCATTTCAAGCATGATTTGAAGTCTGCTCAATGGGCTTTTCCCACCATCCTAACACCCAAGTTTGACGAATCTCCATATCACTCTGGTGTAAGCTGTCCCCAAGCCAGAACATTGGCCCAGCTAGGTCACTGTTCTCTCCTGGTGTGTAGGACAATGCTAGGCCCACAGTGGGTGCTCATGACTATTTGATGAATGGGTGATTGAATCATCTCCTAACCTTTTGTTTTGATACCCTTAATACAAACATCCAAATGATCATTAAGCTTTATAGTTTTCATGTATTCATTTATTCAGTATATATTTTCTGAGTGTTAACTGTAGGCCTTCAATGTACATCTCCTACCTGCCCAGCCCCCCTGCTTCCTTCCCACCAGACCATTACCTCTTCCTTAGGAAGACTCTCCCATCAACCCTCCAGCCTCAGACCCCAGCCCTGCCTCCCCCACCCGCCTACCTGGACACACCCCCAACCGGCTGCCTGCCACAGGTCTGATCATGACACAAGCCTCCACTGAGTCCCCACTGTCTGCCGAAGGTGCTATCCACGTTGCTGTTGACCTGAAAGTCCCACCTCTCTGACAGATTGATTTCCTGATGCGTCCCGAACATTTCCCACTGCAGCCACCTGCGTTCCCAAGTTCCACGGGCCTGCACCGCTTTAGAGAAAGACTGACATTTACATTGTGCTGGGTTGATTTTTGCTTTAATGCGCTTTTTCATTTTTAACTATCACTGAATAACTTTGAACCATCTCATGGTTCAAATTTGAAAAGGTTAAACAATATACAGCCGGTCCTTGAATGCCGTCATGTGCTTCACCGTTGTTTCATATAATGCTGATGAGTTGGGCAAGAACTTCACTCTTGTCTGTGTCAGTTATGGTGAAACTGGTTTCATTATATGTTGTTTCACTTAAAGAAGTTATTGATATGAAGGACATACTCTGTTGCCAAGATGCTGTTAACTCTCAGCCACCCCAGCTGGCAGAAACCCCCATTCCCCATTTTTTTATGGATCCTTCCCACAGGTGCATGTATAAGCAAATGCATAATACATTCATATAGACACACATAAATACGCATATGTACGTAAATAGATATATTCTATGTTTTAAAAAATAGTCGTTCGTATGCACAAAAAGTTTCAGCACAAAGTACCCAATGTGCCATTTTTAATACTTAGAGGGTTTCATATTTTCAGTAAATATTACATTTGGGAGCAGGTAAAGACACTAATTATGTAACAAATGGAGTGGGGATTAAGAATAAAATGTATATTTTTATCTGCTTGCTGTCATCCCCCACGATGTAGCCTTTTGTAACTACCGGTAAAATAACGAAATGGTTTTGTTGTGGTGGAGCATGACACGTAGGAATAAGGACATCCTGTTCTGCACGTGTGTTTCCCGCTGCCTGACAGCGCCCTCCCCTTCAGAAGGTTCGGTGGGAGCCATGTTGAAGAACTGATGAGCAAACCCAGCTCTGCTTCTACCTTCTCCGTCTGTGAACACGGTCAGCTATTAAGACCCAAATAGCCCTGTTCTCTTGCTGGGCCGATCACACCATTTTCAGTGGGCCACCTGCCATATCCTTTCAGTGTGAAGCCACTCACACTGTCCCACTGTCATTTGAAGCATCTTGGGCTATATTTTGCAAGTCAGCTGTGGCTACATCCATATTTCAATATGAACCGTTTTTAACGAGAATTTGCTCCAGGCATGAGAAAGCTCGCTTTGCGATGCCATTACTGGGAGTTGGTTAGGAGTATACACTTCGGAGGCAAACTGAGGCTTAGGTTCAAATCCAGACTCATCAGCAGCTGAGCCCAGCATGTCATTTTGGTCAAGTTAACCAACTTCTGTGCCTCTGTTTCCTAATGGGAAGAGTAGAGTGCGGTGGGTGACAGCACTGGAGGTTGGAAAAAGACAGAAATCAAAGATGAACTATGTGTCCTTGGGCAAGTTGCTGACCCTCTCTGTTCCTTCGGGTCCTTAGGTAAAAGGAGGATAGTAACACAGTGTACACTGCAGGGTTTTTGTGAGGTCTAATGAGGTACTACAAGCCAATAGGTGTTAGGCATGGACTCTAATTCACATCCAACACCCAGGAAAGACTACGGTAGTTTTGCTGTTTCTGTTAACGGTAGTATAGTGGCCATTGTTGATACTATTGCTATGACCACTTCTGCTGGGTCCATTTAACTGTGTGCAGCTGTGCATCAGATGCCTGTGTCAGGCCAAAGAAGAAAGCAGTCGCCCTGACAAACTTAGGCAGGGCCTGTGACAGTAGATTATTGGGGACACCAGCAAATTTGCCTCACTGCATTTCTGGAAAACACGGCTGCGTTATCAGAGAACATCAGAAAAAATACGACCCAATGTCCCTTCCCCACGCCTTCAAACATTGTCCTGACATCCTTCAGCACCCACAGAAGAGTTAAGCCTTATCTTTTGTTTCCAAGAGGCAGCCATGTACAGATGATCTGATCTCGTTAAAAAAAACAGGCGTCAACTTGAGCACTGCTGCGATTGCATCTCAAAGCCATCAGCTGATGAAAAGGGAGCTCAGATCAGAAGGTCTGAGCAAAATATTGAAGGCGAGATTACGAAGAATGGTGTTTATTAAAGGGTCAGAGACATGAAAGCAGAATAGACCCAACAAATGGAGTGAAAATTGAAAGTAATTGATAAAGACTATGCAGAATTTAAGACTTAGGGAAAAGATGCAAAGAAAAGCTCTAAGTACCTAGATGAAGAGAACCACATATAATAGCGTCAAAGAGGTTTTTTTTGTGAACTCAAAGGGAATATTAATTAGGATGCTGCAAGTCAGTTCAGGTAAAATAAGGATGAATTCAAAGCCATATATATATATATAAGCAGATATATACATATTCAGATCTCTGCATATATGTGGGCGTGTGCAGCTATCTCTGGAATATAAAGAGAGCCAGGAGAACAATTCTGGTATTCTGAATTCTCCTGCAAAAGGAATTGAAACTTTGCTATTAGGGATATTTCCACTTCATTTTAGCACAGCAGTTGCCAGGAAAATTCCCCAAATAAATATAAAGGCTGGTTTTTCAATTTCCAGGCCAATGGAAAATGATTAAAGTTTTAGATGACTATCAAATCATTTCCCAATATATTTAATTTTGTATGAGGAACAGAGGGGAGACATGGGCCCTCATTTCTGTCTTTGCATGTAAAGAGACAAAGGTTAACTTCCAGGTAAACAGTATACTCTTTTCAAACGCACATTCCGACTCCTAGATTGATGAGTCAGAATAGTTATTGTGGAAAGCAGTATCATGATTCTAGGGATTCTGTAATTACTGAGAGTTCTTTTGAAATGTTCATTTTTCTTTTTTTTTTTAATTCCATCGATAATTACCAGGCCATGAGGAAAGAAAAGTGTTTATTTAATAAGATACATTGTTGAACATCTCGCAGGCATTCTGCTTTTAATTTTTTTAATTCTGCGTTTTTTTTTAATTCTTGCATTAAGCAAGAATTAAACAGCAGTACAGCCTACGTTAGGTCTAAGAAGGCAGATCTTACTATTTTATTAACTCAAAGAAACTTTACCACATATGTTCACCCATCTTATCTGTTAGACTTGATTGTTTTCCAAAACTCAGGTCCACCTTCAAAGACTCAAGGTGGGATACCTCCAAAGGTATTCAAAATTAGTTGTGCTTTTTAGTAATGAGCAATTCCAAAATAGGAATTCTGTAAGGCATTTGGGCAGTGGTGGGATACCTGGTGAGCTTTCTGGGGGAACTACCTTGTTAGGAGAGGATACACTTGAATGGCATCTTTTAGGTTTGTATAAAATTATTCACTTTCTGTTTTCATATATACTTTCAGTAGAGAGAGAGAGTGTGTGTGTGTGTGTGTGTGTGTGTGTGTGTGTGTATCCAATATATACAAAGGCTGTCTGGAAAGAATCCAACCATAAATGCCTCTATTTTTCATATTACATGGCTGAATACTTTCCAGACAGCCCTCATATATGTATTCTACACACACACACACACACACACACACACACACACACACACACATTCCATTTTTAGCACGTATCTTAAATCTCAAAACATTTTCTCCCTACTAGGGTACTAGTTGGTTTCTCATTAATCTGTCTGCTGCCATTTTCTCCCCTTTTCCAGAATCTTAGGAAATCGGGTGGCTGAACTGGAGAAAAAATTAAGAACTCTGGAAGTTTCTGGCTTGTGGAGTCTTCCAGGTAAGCAGAGCTTCATGAAAATTGTTTTCCTCTTTTTTTAAGAACAGAAGCTCTCGTATAATGTGCGAAGAAGACACTGCCTTTTCAATGTTCTTTTATTATAAGATGGTTGCTGAGAAATCTACAAATGTTTTAAACTGAGAAACCATCATTTTGGGGAGGAAATCAGAAAAATACAGTAAATATTCAGGTTCCCATCTATATAACTATGAAGTTTTGCTGACCTAAATTCTGAAGTGTTCTGTGTCTATATATGATTAAAAAAAAAATTGGTAAATAAACAGTAAATTGTTTCATTTTTGTTACTCATGGGTATCTTATAAAGATGTGTTCAGTTTAATCACCAATCCTAAAAATGAATGTAAGGGTATACAAACATTTTGAATTTAATCATCAGCCCTAAAAGTGGAAAGAAGAAGAAGAAAACAACCATCGATGTTCGGACCCAAATCCACTTTACAACCTCCTCCTCCTCTCTTCCCCATCCCAGTTTTTACATAGCTTGAAAGTAAAAATTTTCTGTGGTGATTTTTTTTTTTTCTAGTTGTACAGATTGTGAGGAAACTCTGATGTTTCACTCAGGTTAGCTATATTTTTATCCCATTTGTCTTGTTAAAATACCCACTTCATGAGATCTCCATTATCTATTCCCTGTTTCTTTTAAAGATTTATTTTTATTGTTTTGACAGAGAAACAGACAGAGAGAGACAGAGAGAAGAGGGAGGGCCCAGAGCAGTCTCCATAGTTGACATTAGTTTTCCATATAGTTTCACTCCACAGGTGGGCACAGGGCTGCACAGGGCAGGAACTGGACCGGGAGCCTCCCGCATAGGCCTCGGCAAGAACTGAACTGGGACACACCCCGGTTCAGCATGTGGGTCCACCTGGGCCAGGGCCAGGATGCGATCCTCGGTCTCTGGGGCTGCAAAGCGAGCACTTAACCCGCTGAGCCATCCCGGCTTCCCCTCTGTTTCTTTAGACTCTCCAGAAACTTGCCTTTATCATCTCTACCATTTCCTCTTCCCCCGGAAGCAACATTGTATGTGTATTTTTAGTTACTTAACCTTTCTGCACAAACTAGTCTCCTCTACCCTTGAGTCTATCAGTTGCTTCCCTGTAATGGATGAGAAATGAAAATTGCCACAGGGACGCGGGCAACAACACTTTTTCTTAATGTAAACCTGAATAGCCGCCTTAGGTAGCTTGGAAGTGTGTTTCAGAAATTGGAATTTTGAGAAGCGATTCCTTGCACTTGTTGTCAAAAGACCCAACAGCACTAATGAGTGGCGAGTGCCATCCTGGGGATTTGAATGAGCTGTTTTGCACATGAACCTTTTGATGCAGTTAAAACCTTATCTTCTTTGAAGCCCTTTCTTTTATTACATTGAATTTCACCACAGTCAGGCAAATTTATCGGTTATTTGTGTACTCAGATTGCTGTTTCTGTGCATGTACTGGAGATTTGATTTTTCTTTTTCTCCTCTCCAATGAATTCGTGAAATTTCACAATGTTTTATTTCTACAACTTACATAAAAAGCTGGAAGTTGAATAACTGAACGAAGGCTGAGAATTTTCTATCTCTGGTGTTGTTTGGTCTAGGTTAGCGTGGCTTCTATGCAATAACAATTGTTTTTCTTTTTCCTTTGTTTTGCTGCCTGAAGGCCTGAGCTACAATGTTTCAGTAGGATTTGGGAGTATGTTCTATTTGAAATATCTGTGTCTGTGGCTTATATCAACAACAGTGCATTAATAGCCTCCCTGCATGCAAATAAATAGAAATGCATTCTCTATGTATCCTTGCACTTTCCTGATTAGAACAATCCATTGAAACAGAGAATTCAATTAGTACAAAGCAAATATTAAATGGCAAGCTGAGCTTTGAGGGACCCGGCTGAATGCATTTTAGGCCATGCCCATGTTTGTTACCATCTCTGGCCGCCACATAGATACAAAGTGGGAGGACAGGGAAAAGAGTGGCAGTTTCCCAGATATGACACATTTTATGTAGCAGCTGCATGTCCCTGGTGCCATGATGAAGGATGTTACAATGAAGCATGGCCTTGTGATCGTTCTCAAGCCCTGGTGAGAATAAGGGGGGTGGGCACCTTCCAATGTATATCAGGCCAGCCCCTTCTCTAAGCCCATTGTTTCACAGGTCAGTGGAACCTACCTATGAGTGGAACAAGAGGCAATATGTTCTTTTCCTCCTCCTCTTGATAATCCTCTTCTTTTTCCACTTTCTCCTCCTTCTGCTTCTTTCTTGTCCTCCTTCCCTCCCGAAGTAGGAGCCAAATCATAATATTTCAGCTAACTGGAGGGAACCGGGCGAGCCTCAGTGGTTTCAGGGAATTGCTAGCTCGCTCTTATTTACCATCCTCTTGAAAGAGAGCATCCGTGTTTCCTCCTATAAGTCAGCCTATCTATACACTGATACCTTTCTGAGCATCAGCTTTGTGAATTGAATTCTGTGCCAAGCATTCCACACAGACCCCTCGCCCCCCTCCGAGAACCCACAGTCTCTTTCGGGAAACAAGGTGAATATGCATCAGGCAGTGAGGGGAAGGCATAAAATGGCACATAATGAAGTGCGGAGGGATGAAGATGGGAGTGTGTGAGGTATCACTGAACACTAGACCTGGAAGAATGGTTGAGAGCGAAAGGTTCAAGGATGGCAAACACTTGGTGTATAGCAGACCACACCCTTTCCCAAGACAGTGGCTGACATTGCTAATCAATCACCTGGCTCTTCTTTGATGATCTCACACGTGGCCGTCAGGACATTCTTCCACTGTGGCTTTCTGGGAAGCCACCCCCTGGTCTGAGTTGACATATCAGAGAAAACATTTTCTCAGTCCAGTTAGGTGTTCCAGGACCAGCCTGGCTGAACAAAGTTCCTGAGTTCAAGTGGTAGGAATTAAAGACAGACCCAATGATCTGCCGACTGCCCTCAATAGGAACAGCCCCTCATAGCTTTATTAGTTATCTTTTATAGTATACATGTGCGTCGTTACAAGAGAACATCAGACATTGTTTATCTCAGCTAAGTCTAGTCCAAGGGCATCTTTATCTCAAGCACAGAGCCGTTTCTTTGTAAGCCTGTTTTAGTTTCTAGCTTTTTGGAACACTATGTTGCTAATTGCCAGCTCTCAAACTTTCATGTGAAGCAGCACGTATGCATCTAGTTTCTATCCCTTCTGGGAGGTTGTGTGTGTGTGGGGGGGGGGGGGCTGAGGCCCTGACATCAAGGCCCCCGGAAAGCCTTCCCTGTCAAGCACATGACCAGCTCCCAACAGTTAGGGAGTTCATGTAGATAGAGAAAAGGGGTTGGCTGGTCTGGGACTATATGTTCTATGTGAAAGTTTAGCTGTGATACTGACTGACTTATGACAGAGTTATTATTCAATCTTCATTACCAAATTGAATTAAATTAGATAACGTGTAGTTGGCAGTGCTATGGAAGTTGCCTTGTCAAGTACTAATTTTAGTAAGTGACATTTACTGAGTACTGACTAAATCCCTAGGCACTTTACATGCGTCAGTTAATCAAAACCACCCAATTAGGCGGCGGCTGCTGTTTGTCCTCATTGGCAGATGAGGGCTCTGAGGCTCAGAGAGGTTAAGTGGCTTACCTGAAGTCACCCAGCTAGCAAGTGATGGTGTCCAGAACACAAACACTGTAGTATGGCTCCGAAGCCTGCACTGCTGCACACTCTGTTGTTGCTGTTGTTGCCGCGATTCCTGTTGTTGTCTCACCCCTGTGATGTCGGTTTTCGTCTGACATACAGGCTGCCCCTTAGTGGTCGCATGTGAAAGCAGCCACGTCCTAAGCAGACTGGCAGGGCTCATACACATCTGGCCCTGGACCCCACTGCCCTGTTCTCACGTGACAGACCTGGCCTGCTGGCCCTCCCCCTTCCACTGTGTTACCTCTGACTAAGGAAGGGGCCGTGTTTACTGAACAGCCAGTCCGTTGTGTGGGGGTGACATTGTGTGGGGGTGAACGTGGCCACGACTCCCCCGAGGACCCAATGTGTCTATTTCCCCCTTTTCCATGACAGGGGGCAAGGACAGCATCCTGTTCAGCGACCCCACTCTTCCCACCACACAGAGGTCGAGATCCCCACTGCTGAAGTGCGCTGACCAGCCCACTGTGAACCAAGCGACCCCCAAGGATGGTAAGCACCCCTCGGTTTCTCCATCTGCCTGGCGGGCGCCTGACACCGAGGAAGGGGCTCCCGGGACCTCAGCCTCCTCTCCTCGCAGCCTCCGTGGTACGGTTGGGTCACTCCTCCTCTTAACGTCCATGGGTTCATCGTGTGTGGAGCTGGCGGTGGAAGAGTGGGGCCCCCGTCCTCTCTGCACGGTGGCTTAGAGGTTAAGAGTGAGGGCTCGGTACTGAACAGCGTGGGTTCGTGTTCTAGCCCCACGTCATGTCGGCTGTGAGAACCTGGGCTGGGAGCTTCAGCCTCGGTGTCCTTAGTGTAAGCGAGGCCGCCGTCCTCAGGCCGATCCTGGCGCATGGACTGGCCCACAGCAGGCGGCCTGGGGCGCAGTTGCAGGAGAATAAAAGCTTCCCCTCTACCAGGCAGACTCCGGAGGCAGGGCGTTCTGCAGGGGACCAGAGGCCCATTGAGGGTGCCAGTGGGTGTGAGAGCCAGCTCTCTCTCCGTGTGTCCGTCTTGTTTCCCCAACGAACCAATCCTACCCATCTTTCTAAGTGTGGCTTGTCTTCCTCCTTCCTCCCAGTGTGGTTGCCACCTTCCAGAATGGCCCCAGACAACTCCACCTCCGGGTACCCATGCCCCGGTGGAGTGTCCTCTTGTGTGTCAGGGTTGGTCTGCGTGACTTACAGAATGCAGCGGAAGGGATGGTATTAAGGTGACCAACTTTTTTTTCCAATGAAAAGGAGGACGGCTGATTCTGGGTGGTGAGCACATAATGCAAAGCATAGGTGATGCGATGTGGACTTGTACATCCGGAAACTATCTAATTGTTACCAATCCGTGTCACCCCAATAAATTTTAACAACCAAAAAAAAGGAAAAAAAAAAGAAAATTAATCACAGTACCAAAAAAAAAAAAAAAAAAAAAAAAAAAAAAAAAAAAAAAAAAAAAAAAAAAAAAAAAAAAAAAAAAAAAAAAAGAAAGAAAATTGATTGCACAACCAAAAAAAAAAAAAAAAGAAAAGAAAAGAACATTTACTTTTACATATCAAAAAGGAGGACATCTAGGAGGGCGCTTTTCGAGGGAGGACTGTCCTCCCTAAAGGAGGACGGTTGGTCACCTTAATGGTATGTAACCTCTAAGGCTGGGTCGTAAAAGACGTGCGGTGTCCACTTTGCTCTCTGTCTTTGATAGTTCACTGTATGTCGGGAGGCTACTCCATGCTATTCATGCACGGAACTGAGGCTTCCCATCAGCAGCCATGCGAGGGGCCGTCTGGAAACAGATTCTCCAGCCCTCGTCACAGCTCCAGGCGATAGCAGCCCTGCTCAACATTTTGAATGCAGCCTCGTGAGGGACCATTAGCCAGCACCAGCCAGATCAACTGCTCCCAGGCCCCTGAGTCTTAAGCTGCTACGTTTTGAGGCAACTTGTTACACAGCAGTACATGACTGATACACCCAGCATGCAGGTGTCAAGGTTCTTTCCTTGAACATCTGCATTTCCTCTCCATCTTCTCTTGATCACAATCATGCCTTCAACCATCAATTTTGTGGAAAATATTCTCGAAATATCTCTTCTCCACCCCCCCACTGGGTCCATTTGCAGAGTTACAGTCCCCCATTTCCCAAATCTCAACTCCCCCCCTAAATATTTCATGGACTTCTCAAGTATGACATCTCTAGCTCCTCCTGCTTCCTCCCTTTTTTGTCACCCTCACAGCTACCGAGGCTTGAAACTTTACAGTCACCATGGGCCACTGTCAACTTTCCTTCTACAACTACATCTGGTCATTAGCCAAACCCTTTCTTCAGAGCTTCTCGTACCTCCATTCCTACCGCCTCTGACTTGGCTCACGCTCGCTGTGCTTCCTTGGCAGGGCTCTCATCCTGGTCTCCCTGCCTCCCAGCCTCCCCTCCTCCATTCCCGTTCTCACCTGCTGCTGTAAGATGAAGCTTCAGGAGCACTGCCTTCCACCCTGTATGTACCCTGCTCAACACACTCGAGTGGCTCCTGTCTTCCACTTAACATAAGGTGACCAGACGTCAGTCCCATTTTTAACAATTTGTCCCGCGTCCCGCGGCATTTTAAAAAAGTCCCAATTTTTGGAAAGAATGCACGACAAGCTAGGGAACAGCGGGAGATAGACCAAATTTTTAATCAAGAACCCCCTCCCCTCCAGTCAATGGTGTCCCGCTTTACCAATGTTAAAATCTGGTCACCTTACTAACATCACAAGTCTGGGACCTGCCCTCACCTGGGTTTCTCACCTTACGATGATCTGGCATGAAAACTGTGCCTTTATCAAACTGTGCTAGCCAGCTCAATCATTTAGCTGCTACTGTATAATGAACTGCCTGGATGTTTAGAACCTAAAGCGACAACTATGTATTATTTCTCCCACACATTTGCATTGCATGGGTGGGGTCTGCTGACCTGAGCAGAGTTCAGCAAGGCTCACTCACTTCTGGACCGCTGTGTTTTGAAACCTGTGCAAAGCAATCATCATAGTACATGGAACGGTAAGAACAGAAGCGAGGATAGGTCTAGGATTTCAACAGACAGGTTCCCCCAGCACATGGGGTGAGAATTCCCAGAGAGAGCCCCTGACATGATGGGTGGGTCACACACACTGGCCAGAAGGCAAGACTGGGTCTTCCCAACCAGCAGCGTGTGGCTGTTTGTAAGGCTGGCCGGTCACTCACCATGGCCCACGGCGCAGTCCGGAACATGTGTTGGCTAGCGGTCACCCCACGCCAGCAGCCATGTCCACACGGAGATCCGAAGCCCGCTGTCTGCTCTGGGCTTGCTGAGCCCCCACCCAGGCCGGGGCCTGCTAAACTGAAATGAAACAGGAGCCCAGCTTGAGCTGCACTAGAGTCGCATAAGTAATGGCCTGATTCAAAATGATAGCGTCCAGAGTTCCATCATTAGCTCTCATTGTTCCAGCCCCGTTCTGGGTGGGACTAAGGAAGCCGTGCTGTAGCAGGTGTCATTGTCAGGGTGGCCTCATCACCGCTGTGCTTCTGATGGATTCCAACTGAAAGCAACCCACCCTCTGAAGGACAAAGCCCATCAGGGACCAGTTAACAAAAGAAGAGGAACTTCCCCTTTGGGCCAGGGGCAGTGGCGGGGGGG
>PVKE010015958.1:0-32692 GCA_004027555.1 Craseonycteris thonglongyai
GTTCATGTTGTCTGTAAATAAGAATGAGTAGTTTTAAGTTAAAACTCTTAAAAAATGTTTTGTAGGGGAGAGGCGGTCAAAAACCCACTGTGGGATAATTCCTCCCCAAAGCTCTATAATGCATACACCTACTAATGATGAAGTTGAATCAAAAGGAACACCAAGGTTGCAATACCATGTCGGTAGCAGACATGAGTATGTTGGATTAAAGATGGCTGCAAATTTTTTTTTTTAAGATTTATTTTATTGATTTTTGACAAAGAGAAACAGAGACAGAGAGAAGGGGGACAGTGCAAATTTTTTTGCTGCACTTCTCATCAAGGACTGAGATCTCTTTCCCTTCTGCTGGAGACTGAGCTAGCCTTTTATTGGTTTTAATTGATAGAACAAGCAGCAGAGCTTTATGAAGGGAATTAGTTCTTTAAAAAGAAGCCAGTAATAGTCAACAAGATCACCTTCTGAACTTACAAAATAATTATGAATTCTTCACTAATGCTTCTTAGTTACTTTCATGATAGAGAAAAAAATTTGGATCATGCCCAATACTGTGGCATGTAAAATTCTATTTTTTTTTTGTAAGTATGATGATCAGTTTAAGATAAAAATATCTTCTATATCCAAAACCTTGGAGTGAACAAATTCTAGTACATTACTTGTAGTGTGACCTAGATAACGTGCTGACAGCCCTTTGTAACATTGTCAAGACTGCTCTGTACATGTGCCCTTTCTGAGCAGGCATCTCGAGTTACACCCCCAGTTTTTCCTGTATTCATATATATCCAGATTTCTCCTAACTCACTTTAAAACATGGGCCAAGTTAGAGATTTTTTTAATTTTTTATGGTTAATTATACAATTTGACCTACCTGGGAAGATGGGTAGGGGGAGTATTCTTAAATCAAAACTGCAAAATAAGGGAATACACAGCAATAGGATTTGTGAGGGAAAGGTAACTTGAGCCGTTGTGTGCAGTAGATTTGAAGATACTACTCAAGTGACAGTTATAAATACCAGCCGTGCAATTTGACCTTCCCTATGTGCAGCAAAGAATGGATGTCAGCTTGTTATTTTCAAACATTTTAAAGGCATAGCCATAAGGGAGCTGTGAAAATACTGTACCCTAGTAATGACATCTGTTGTAACACAGGTTGCCTCTGAAAATTGACAATTTAAAGAAAGATCACTTGAATGAATGTTAATGACTGCATAAAATGTTTATACCCAAATCTCTTTATCTGGGTATGCTATATGGATACTCTATATGGACATACAACATACTTTCATATCTTTTGTTTCTCCCTGTTAAAAACACTCTTGGGCTGGAATTTGTAAATAAGTCTTTGGCACAGCTACACAATGATTTCCTTAGTGGAGATTTCTGGAATTAAAATGGTTGGGTACAGGTGCAATGCATTTGAAATAAATGGTCATATAGAATGTCTAGTTTTGAAGTATTTGATATTTAGGATAGTCATTATCTGCCATAGTGGTTAAATTCACCTTAAAGTAAAAAGAATCCAGATTAACTAAATAGTCAAAGAGTATGGTATAGTCAAAAACAAATATACAAACCAACCAGCACCCTAGAACTGACGCTAGAAATGGAAATAAGAGCTCTCTGATGACATTTCTTGGTTTTAGGGAGATCAGGATTAAGCATCGTACAGCCTTCCTGATGGAAACAAACCTGGGTCATAGTTGGAACAAGGCTCTGATGCTATGAAGGCACCGATAAATATTTAATTTAATGTTCATCCCAGTGCCAAATATCGCACCTGGAGATAATAACTGATTGGATCTGGACCAAAAGGATGAATGATCGAACACTGGCTGTGAACACTAATTTATAAATGTTTTACTTTATTTCAGCTGTTCTTTTGGACTGCTCTTCCAAGTCTTTAGTTCTTGATTTTGAATTTTCAGTAGTTTTCTATTTGAACCTCTACTCTTAGACTCTCTCATGGTTTTCCATTCCACCTAGTCATGATAAATGTTTATTGTCGTACTTCCTTCTGCCTCTTTTCTTTTGCATGCCATCACTGATGTTTTGCTTTGCTTGGATGCTAGTGGATATTTGAAACATGTTGCTGACACACTAATGTTATTTTCTGTTTTGTCCCTTTCTAAATATCAAAGAAGATCTTGACCTAAAATAAAACTCAGTAACCGAAATGACTAAAAAGAGAATAAAATAATGATTTCATATTTGAAATATTATCAAATGAGTCCTGCTTTCTCTTTTTTCTCCATCTCTTCTGAAGTGAAAAGGGGAAGATAGAAGAAATTGAACTTAAAAAAAACCAGATTGTTCAAAGATGTGTTGTAAAGTAACTTTATATATATGATCTTAAGTTGAATCAATGATCATATTACTATTAAACAATTCCCCTCATCTTATTGGATGAATCACATATACACTTGATCTTAGCCAAAAGGCCAGGAAGTGATGGATGAGAGACATTTAAAAAATAACTTTGTTGCTTTACAACTGAACTTGCTAATTATTAAAAAAAATATTCTAGCTATTAGAAAAGTATAAAGATTAATATAAAAATAATCACATGGAATTCCCCCACCAAAGCATAAATAACCACGGTTAATAAATGGGTGAAAACACTTTTAGATATCTTTTTTTTATGAATGCATACAAACATGCATGTGTGCCTACACACCATTTTTATGTAACTGGGATCACACTATGTATACTGACCTTTATATTATATATATTAATAATTATGTATAATACGTATATATGTTTATACCAGTTTTCAGAATTTATTCATGACAAGAAAGATTTTATATTATTTTTAAAGCCTTCAGGGTATTGTCTTATTTATTCCATAACTAAGTAATATTTAAGAGAAAAAGAACATTTATTTTTTCTTTTTCCTTTCTCCCTTTCTTTCTTCCCTTCCTCCTTCCCTTATTCTCTTCTTCCCTTTTTGCTTTCTTTCTGCCTAAGTGCCTGCTGACATAATCTCTAGAAAGGACATACCCGGTATGAATTGAAATTCTCACCAACAAATCGTAAGTGGCTGATTTTAATTCCCTTTTTAATACAGATTTTCATACTTTTCACCTTTACCAAACTACTAGTAGGATATATAGTTGCTTTAATTTGAGTCTCTTTGATTATCAGAAGAAAGAACACTTTTTAATGATTGCTGACCATTTAAAAGTTTTTCCTTTGAGCAATTGCCTATTCTTGTCATATTACATTTTTTTTAATCTTAAAGAAAACTTAGAGCTCTTTGCATATTAAGGATTACAATCTTTTGTCATATGCTTTACAAATATTTCTTTCTAGTTTGTATTTCATGTTAAAAATGTTAACATGCTTTATTTTCCTCTTATGATGAAGTGTTTAGTTTTAAATGGCCAATTTATCAGTGTTTTTGTTTTATGCTTCTGAGATTTTATGATATTCTAAGTGTTATTCCTACTTTATGATTATTATAAAAACTCATTCTAAATTTTAGTTAACAATTTTATGGCTTAATTTTACTCTTTAGATAAATGAGATGACGTTCCAGCATTATTGTTATTGTCTCCAAATGAATAGTTTATTGTCTTAAACAACTGGCAATATTTTTCTACCTAATAACCAGCTTGTTGTCCCAATGACTTTATTGAACAAAAGTTGGAACTGTTTTGAACTCTGTTTTGCCAAGTTTTCAAAGTTACTTAGTTGGAATTTTGAATGGCTATTTGAATACATTTCTATGATGTTTTAATTGAAGTTAACATATGATAATTTAGAGAAATTTATGATTTTATAATGCAGTTCTGTTCAAGAGAACACTTATTTATTTATTCTCATTTTTATTCTGTTGTGTCCTTTAGTAGAGTGCTGCAGGCTTACTAATCATTTTACCAATTTATTAATATGGTATCTACTTCTATTTTATTTTTTTGATAATTACTAAGAAAGAACATCTTTTTGTATTATTGTTCCTCATTGTTTTTCCTTTTTGGGGTCTTGCCCATTAATGTCTTTTTGAGTTTTAAAAATTTTTGTAAAAATTCTTTGCATACTAAGGCTAATAGTTCATTGTCATATGTTTTATAAGGGCTGTCCAGAAGGTATACAGCCATGTAATAAGAAAAATAGAAGCATTTATGTCTGGATTTATTCCAGATAGCTGTAGTATAAATATTTTTTTTCAGGTTTATTTTGTATTTCAAATTTGTTTTTAGTGCTTTATTTTTCCATTGTAAGGAACTGTTTCATTTTATGTAGTCAGTCTATTAGTTTTTGTTTTGTTTAATGTTTCTTAATTTTTGTGACAAAAACATATTGAATTAATTCTGGTAGGTCACACCTTTAAATTTTAGTAATTCTAGTGGGTATGCTGTATATCATGTGGCTTTACTTTGCATGTGTTTAATGCATAATGATGTTAAACATCTTTTTATTTATTTGCCATCTGTATATCTTCTTTGGCAAAGAGTTTGTTCAGATATTTTGCCCAGTTTTTATTGGGTTGTTTGTATTCTTATGATTGAATTTTACAATATCAGAATATGTTCTAGGTGTAAGCTCTTTGTTCGGTATACATTTTCTCCCAGCCTGTGCTTTGCCTTTTCAATTTTGTTACATTGAGTTTTGAGGAGCAAAAGACTTTAAGTTCAATTATCTTTTTCTTTTTTGGGGGGCAGTGGGGGGCATGGATTAGGATTTTTAGTGTCCTACTTAAAAAATTCTCTAACATTCTCTAATTTTTATTCTATATATTTTATAGTTTTAGCTCTTATATTTAGTTCTATGTTCTCATCTGAGTAAATTTTATATATGTTGTAAGTTAAGAAAGAAGTTTCATGTTTGTTTTTTCAATATAGCTGTTTGTTGAAAAGATCTTCTTTTCCAGTTAAATGG
This sequence comes from Craseonycteris thonglongyai, assembly GCA_004027555.1. Taxonomy (NCBI): domain Eukaryota; kingdom Metazoa; phylum Chordata; class Mammalia; order Chiroptera; family Craseonycteridae; genus Craseonycteris; species Craseonycteris thonglongyai. Next base: position 4,876 of record PVKE010015958.1, read on the forward strand.
CTTTGGAACTTTGTTAAAAATCAATTGAACATATATGTGTGGGTCTGTGTCTGGACTGTATTCTCTTTCGCTGGTCTATGTGTCTATATATATGGCAGCTACACTATCTTTATTGCTTGCGGCTTTATCGTAAGTCTAGAAAGGAGGTAGTGTAAGTCTTCTTTGTTCTTGTTTTTAAAAAATTATTCCAAGACCTTTGCATTTCTGTGTAGTAAATTTTAGAATCATCGCGCCAAGTTTTATAAAAAACCTGTTAGAATTGTTCCAATTCATATGACATGTAAGAACCTTATAAGCATGTATTTCTATTCGCGTTTGTGCTCATTTTGTCATACATTGTACTTCTACATATGTAATGAACTCATGATGCACTTTACTATTTTTTCTTTAAACAATTAGCAGATTTAGGAAAATATCTTTTATATCGTCATATACAATTACTGTTTCTAGTATGCTCTATCCCTTTCCTTTGATCCAGATTTCCTTTTGGTATAATTTTCCTGTTGCTTGAAGGACTTTTATCATTTTCTATAGTGCTGATCTACAAGTCATGCATTCTTTTAGATTTTGTATGTATGAAATCATAATTTTTCCTTTGATTTTGAAGACTATTTTTATCTGGGTTTAGGATTCCAGGTTAATAGTTGTTTAATTTCAGTACCCTAAAGTTGCTACATTGTGTCCTAGATTGCATTGTTTCTGATAAATCTGCTGTCATTTTTATGTCTTCTTCCATAATTAGTGTGACATTTTCTTCTCTGTATGTTTAAAAAAATGTTGTTTTTTTTTAGTGTTTTGAAGATGTATGTTTAAAATGTGCACTGGTATCATTTTTTCATCTTCCTTGTTCTTGTGGGTTTGTTGAGATTCTGTAACTGAACCAAGTTGAGAGTTCACGCCTACCTGTGTGCAACAAATCATGGGAAAGTAACATCAGGCGTCAGTGAGGAAAGGTAAGCTCTTCTCCTTGAAATGGGCCAGACAGGAGAATGGTGAGCTAGTGCTCAAAATCCTAACTTCTCCATGGCTTATAGGCAAGAGTTTTTACCGAGTGAAAATCATGAGCAAGGGACTTAGGTCATGGACTTTGTGGATTGGGTGGTGACTAGGTAAGTAGCTAATGTTAACTTTTGGTCAGGATCTTCAACCCTGATGTTGCCTTAGCTGGCTTCCATGAGACTGTGGTGGGTGGTTGAGCTGCAAAATATTTTAACAATGTGTCAGTACTACCTTGGTGTTCAGGAGCAGAAGCTCTTCCCCTTGTGATCATCACTCCATGAATGCTATTGTTTTGTGTTTACCTAGCTACATTTTTCTATTATCTCAAGTAAAGTCTATGTTTAAATTTTTTTCTCCTGGAACTTTCTTTACAGGCAGACATTTGGAACATGACTAACATACTTTCTTAATCTTTGAATGTAAGCTACATGACAACCAAAGCAATTGAAATATGTAGTTAAAGCCTAGACCTAATACCTAAACATGCTTATTGTTGACTGTTGGTTTTAATTCTTGAAACTGTAGGTTTGTAGTTTTCATCAAATTTGGGGAATATTTTGCCTTTAAAAATTTCTTTCCTCTTTTTTATATTTCTGGGTATCTATTTAAATATATATTGGAAGAATTGAGATAGTCTCACAGTTTTCTGTTCTCATAATTTTTTCATTTTTTTGTCTCTTTGTTTCATTTTAGGCAGTTTCTCTTTAAGTTCACTAATATTCTCTTTTGTGGTGTCTAATTTAGTTTTTAATCCTATTCAGTATGCTTTTCATCTCAGACATTGTATTTTTTCATGTCTATAAGTTGTTTTGTTTCATTTTATACTTTTCATATTTCTTCTTAAGCACTATTGGTTTTCTCTACCTTCTTGAACATATGGAGTATATTTATAATTGAAGTTTTATTTTTTCTACTCATTCTGCTATTTGTGCCATTTTTGTGTGTGTCTATTGGTTTTCTTTATCTTGTGTGCTATATTTTTCTGCTTCTTTGCATGCCATACTTGCTCTTCTGCTCCACTTGGCTTCAAATTTGGGGGTTCCCACCACCTGACTCCCTGTTTGATAGTTCCCTAGAATGACTCTCAGAACTCAAGAAAATGGTTATTATTTTAAAAGAAACAGTTAAATGGAAGACAGACATAGAACAAGATTGGGAAGTTGGGGGATGTAGAGCTTTCCTGATCTCTCCTTGTGGAATTGGGATGTGCTACCCTTCCATCACATCAGTGTGTTAAGCAGGAAGCTCTCTGGAGTCTCAATGTCCAAGAATGTTTATGGAGGTTTCATTACTTAGTCATAACTGATTAAATCATTGGTCATGTGGTTAAACTCAATCTTCTGTGTGCGTGCCCACCCCTCAGAGGTCAGAAAACTAAAAATTTCAATCCTGAAATCACATGGTTTGGTTTTAAGGTGACCAGCCCCCCCACCCTCCAACTTGAAGCTCTCTAGGCCACCTCCCCCACAAGTTACCTCATTAGCATAACACTATATTACTCAGGAAATTTCAATGTCTTGTACATCTCTAGGGCTTGATCTTTGTGCATTTTTTTTTTTTCATACCCTGCCTTGAAAATTCTAATTTCCTCAATGTCCCTGGATTGCCAACACCATTTCCTCAATTTAGGGAGCCTGCCAAGATCTTGTTGGGTTCTCTTCCCTGTGTTGTGCTCTGGAAACTTTCTGGAGGTAAGCTGGGGGCAATCATAAGATAAACTGTATTTGTTTTCCTTCTCTGAGGAATTATTTTCTTCATTGTCTTTTTTCCAATGTCTGAAGACTGTTTTATATATTTTGCCTGGTTTTTAGTTGTGTGAAATGAGTGAGTAAATGTGGCCCCTATTATTCCATCATGGCTGGGAACAGAAGTCTATGGGCCTTCTCAATCTGAATTCTTTCTGGGAAATTTATCTATTGTATTATTGCTGATACAGCCTCCTTTCTATTTTTGTGTCCCTCTCTTTCTGGCACTCTGATTATCTCAGTATTACCATTTCTTTCTCTATCTTTCATAGGATGTGCTTTTTCTTTTATATTTTTCTACCTTTGTCTTGGCTTCTTTTGGGGAGCTTGTCTAAATTCACTAATTTATTCCTCGGTTCCATTTTTCTATTTGTCTTATCAATTGTGTATTTAAAAAAAAATTAAGCATTATGTTTTTATGACTAGGTTTATGCATGGTTGATTTTTTATATTTTATTCTTTTACACTTTATTTACTTTGACATTCAGTATATTTTATATTAATTTCAGGTGTACAGCAGAGTGGTTGGGCATTTATATAATTTAAGAAGTGATTCCCTTGACTAGTCTAGTACTCAGCTGGCACTATGCATAGTTATGAACATATTATCGACTATTCTCTATGTTTTAATTTACATTTCCATGAATATTTTGTTACTACCAATTTTTACTTCTTAACCCCTTCACCCTGCCCACCAACTCACTACCACCTATCACTTTGATAAATCTAGTACTCATCTGACACCATGCATAGTTATTACAATATTATTGACTATATTCTTTCTGCTATTCCTACATCCCCATGACTATGTAGTTCTGAATCCATTCCCCCTTTTCACCCACCTTCCAACTCCCTCCCATTTGACAACCATCAAAATGTTCTCTGAGTTTGTTTCTGTTTGTTTGTTTATTTTATTCTTTAGATTCCACATATAAGTGAAATCACATTGCATCTGTTTTTCTCTGTCTGACATACTCTACTCAGCACAACACCCTCCAGGTCCATCCATACCACCACAGATGGCAAGAACATGTCCCCATCCATGGCTATGCAACTGGCACTCTCAAGTGACTGGCAAAATTTTGTCCAGTTCCTTGAGATTTTGCCAGTTGCCTTACTTCTGGTTAACAGAGAGTCTACTTACATTTATATGGCATCTACCAATCCCCATGTGTGTTGGTTAATTGAGAGTTTACTGTAATAGCTTTGCTGGTAGAGTAATCTTGGTTGTAGGTCCTTGCTTTTCATCACTTTAAATATTTCCTACCAATTCCTTTTGTCCTGCAGAGTTTCTATTGAGAAATCAGCTGGTAGTGTATGGGAGTTCCTTGTTGGTAACTAACAGTGTTTCTCCTGTTACTTTTAAGATTCTCTCTTTGTCTTTAACATTTGGCATTTTAGTTATGATGTTTTGTTATGGGCCTCTTTAGATTCTTCTTGTTTGGGACTCTCTGTGCTTTCTGGGCTTGTATGTCAATTTCCTTTGCCAGGTTAGGCAAGTTTTCTATTATTATTTCTTCAAATATGTTTTCAATTCTTTGCTCTCACTTATCCTTCTGGTGCCCCTATGATGTGAATATTGGTATGCTTGAGGTTTTCCCAGAGTCCCCTTAAACTATCCTCATTTGTTTGGGTTCTTTTTTCTTTTTTCTGTTCTGATTGAGTGTTTTCTGCTACCTTATCTCCTATATAAATTGCTGATTCACCCCTCTGCTTCATCTAACGTGCTGTTGATTTCTTCTAATGTGTTCCTCATTTTAGTTATGTAGTCTTTATTTCTGACTGGTACTTTGTTATGTTTTATATATCTTTTTTAATGTTCTCTATCTCATTGTTAAAGTTCTTGAGATCATTGGCCCAGTGGCACAGTCTCCCTGGTCATTAGAACTAGATGTTGTAGATGTGTCCCTTGTGTGGGTTGTATGTGCCCTACTGTTGTAGTTGAGTCTTTGTTGCTGTTTTCATTTCCATGGGAGGGCTTGATCATCAGGCTGATTAGTTGTGAGGACTGGCTGGGACTACAGTGGAAGAGCTTTGGCAGAAAGAGTGACTGTACAGAGCAGGGTTTGCTTTAATGGGGATCTGGTGCTTGCCCTGTTTGTTCTTTTGTTGTATTGTTCTTAGAGACACTGAATGATGCTCTGACTGTGTTCAAAGCTGGTCACCAGGGATGCCAGCCTCGAAGCCTCCTGGGATGGGACCTGCTGCAGGCCAAGTTTAGCCACAACCTATGCCCTGCCTGGGGCCACCTGGTATGAGCCATAAAGCAATCTGCAGATGGCCATGCTCACACTAGGCTTGGAAGTGCCTTGAGAGGGCAATCTATGAGTATGAAACCATGGCTGGCTATTGTTAGTGCAGAGCTTGGGGCGGATCAGCCAGAGATACAGTATACTTTGAAGCCAGATGCTGCTTTGTGGATTTTTAACCATTGAGACACTTTATGAGAGTCTGTAATATAAGCTGAGACAAGTTGAACATCAAAGCCACTGGAAGCAGCTTGGGTGTGCCCCACAGTTTTTGTGACAGGGTCTCAGGGAGTCACTAGAGCAAAGCAGATGAAAGGTGATAGCCAGTTTGATGGAGACTCAGGTATGGCAGCTGTGATTTCTGCACGCAGGTAGGGGAAAGGCTTAACAAAGAAAGAATGGCTTCTCCCAGCTCCTCTGCCTGGAAGGAAGCTACCCATCCAGACCTCACCGTGAACCCAGACAATTCAGTTTCTCTGTTGGTTCCTGGTGCCTTTCAAGCTGCTGCCCCAGGGCTGGAGCTTAGAACAAGGAAGTCCATCAGCAATTAAATTCATGCACAAGTCACTTAGGCAGAATGCCTGGGACTCCAGAAGATCTCTGTTTTATGCAGCCATCATCTCCATTTATTTCCACAGCCACAAGTTGTGGGGAATTCTTTTCCTGGCATTGGAATCTTGGGCTGGGGAGTCAGGTGTGGGGTTGGGATCCCTTGTTCCTCAGGGGTATCTCTACAGCTGTGATATCCCTTCTGACTTTTAACTGCCACATGCATAGATTTAAGACCAGCCTGTACTGTCTCCGCCTCTTCTGCCAGTCTCAAGGAGGCTTTTTCTGTCTGTCCTTAGTTATAGGACTTTTGTTCAGGTAGGCTTCAGTTGATTCTCAATGATGGTTGTTCTGTTGGAATTGATGTGGTCCTGAGAGGAGGTAAGCATAACATTTTCCTACACTGCCATCTTGACAGGAAACCCTATATATTTTTGTTTTTGTTTCATATTGCTAATGTATTCTCTTATCTTATTTAGTATAACTAATTGGCTAATTTTAAATTCTTGGTCTGTGTTGTAATAATGGGCTTTGTTATCCAGCATATTGTGTGTTTGGAAAATAATTAAGATCCTCAAATCCCATGTTACTTTGATCTATGAGCTCATTTTTCTCTTAGGGTAATTGCTACCATCAAAGGAAGCATGTAGAGGAAGGCCAGAGCAGTCTCTCATCCCTGGTGAAATGAAGGTTGTAGTATAGATTATCTCAAGAATGGAGAACCCCAGGTACCTGAAAACCATGGGTAATAACTCTTCACACTATAAAATAACTCCTCAGCTTGGTTGCCCCCCTGAGCCACCCCCACATGGAAGCAGTACTAGGGAGACAGTGGTTTTCAAATTTTAATATTCATCAGAATCACAGGGAGGACTTTGAAAAACACAGAACACTAGGCCACACTCCCAGAATTTCTGATTTAGCAGGCCAGGAGTTAGGCACAAATATTTGTTTTTTAGCAAGTTCTCAAGTAATGCTGATGCTGTTGGTCCTGAGACAGCACATTGAGGACCAGTAATATAGGAGGATGAAGAGCAGAATGCTCAGGTTCCTTTCTTAATCTACCTTCCATGGCCAGGCCTAGCAGCATCCTGCATCATGTCAAATCCATCTGTTCCTTCTCCACCCACGCCAGCCAATGCAACACTATTTCAGAATTACACTCCTTCCCACCTGGAATGTAGTTAAGCTTCTTGGGAGAATACGGACTGCATATCAATTTATAATTTATAATCTTACTGAATTCCTAATTTCCATTTTTTCTTTTCAGTTGAGTCTTTTGCTTTTTTCAGGTATACAAATATATTATTTTAAAGATAATGTACTTTTGCCTTACTACTTTCCCATAATTATATCTTTAAACAGTATTTAATTTTATATGTATGTATGAAAGCTAAATAATGAAGATTAATAATAGAGATTCCTATTAATTATTCTTGACTCTCATGTGAATAATTCTGGAGATTTGCTATTAACTCAGAAGCTAGCATTTATGCTGAGTTTAAATATTTATCATGTTATGGGGTATTTTTCTATCAAATGTCACCTTAGTATCTCCACAGAAAATAATATTGTATTTCTCCATTAACCTTTTAAAAAGGTAAATTTCTTTGATACATTTTCTAATAATAATCATTGTTATATCTCTGACGTGATCATCACTTAGAAATGATTTATTAATTATTCTTTTAGTGTACTGCTAGATTCAAATTGCTAATATGCTATTTAGGCTTCTTTTGCTTTATGAATGGGATTAGTCTTTGTCCAATGCTTGAAATATAACTACACATAATCCAAGTATATAAGACTTTGTTGTTAAACAGGTTGAGAGCTTGCCTTGCAACTGCAAGGTTTGGGAATCGAATCCCAGCCCTGACCCGTGCAAATTCATATACTGAGCTGAAGTGTAGCTGGTAACTGCCAGGGTGGTAGTGAAAGTTTTCACCCTGCACAGCCCTACGTCCACCTGCATGGAATTAAACTATGTCACAATTAATAACATACAACATGGAGACTGCTCTGGGCCCTCCTCACTTCTCCCTCTCTCTCAGCGTCTCTCAAAAACAATAAAATAAATCTTTAAAAAAATAAAAAAAATACTTTGTTGTTAGATGATATTAGTATTCTTTCTTCCATTTTTATTTTTCTTTCAGGACCACTTTGTGTCAGACACTGAGTTGACCAAGAATTCAAAGACAAGTAAGTACATTCTGGTTTCTGGCTTGAAGGAACACACTGTCTAGCAGTGGAGAGAAATGAGGAAATAAATATTTACAAAATGGCATGAAAGTGCAATAGTAGAGGCACACACTGGGTAATCCAGGAGTACAGAGAGCACAATTTTAGCATTTATGTGGTCCAAACATATATTTGGTTAATAAATATTTGTTGAATTAACCTCACCTCATTTAGAAGAGGATTTTTAGGAGAGGCTTCTTAGAGCAGTTGACCTCAGTATTATTGATAAATAAAAGAACAGGAGCCAAGTTCTTACCTCTGAGAAGAGTGAACTACTTAGAGAACTTAAAAGTAGAGAGACCTGATTTTAATGTAACATCCTTTTTTCATAATTAACACCTGCAATTTCAAATGAATTTCTTTTTGCCTTCATGGATTTCTTATGAGTCATAATTTCTGAATGGTTTCCAATCCCTTTATTAAAATCAACTAAATATGGGTATGACATGATTTCAACAAAATAACCAGGAAAATATTTAATCCATAAATTGTTTGAAGCCCAGAGAAATTTAGTATGGAGACTCTTACACTTTTTATTAAATGATTAAAAAATTTTTAGTTACAGTTGACATATTATATTAATTTCAAGTGTACAACTTAGTGATTATACATTTATATAACTTATAAAGATTGATCTCCCTGATCAATCTAGTACACATCTGACACTATACATTGTTACTACAATATTATTGACTATATTCTCTATGCTATACTTTTTATTCCCATGACTATTTTGTAACTACCAATTTGTACTTAATCCCTTCACCTTTTCCACTTATTTCCTGACCCCCTTCCATCTGACAACCATCAAAAAGTTTTTTGTATCTATAAGACTGTTTCTATTTTATTTGTTTATTTATTTGGTTCTTCAGATTCTACATATAAGTGAAATCATATGACAGTTGTCTTTCTCTGCCTGACTTTAGTCAGCACAGTCTCCTCTAGGTCCATCCATGTTGTTGCAGATGGGAAGATTTCTTTTTTTTTTATGGCTAAGTAATATTTCACTGTATATGAGTTATATGTCCCATCACTTTTTTGTCCATTCATCCAATGATGGACACCCCAGGTGCCTCTATATTTACTATTGTAAATAATGCTGCAATGAACATATGAATGCACATATTCCTTTGGAGTAGTGTTCTAGGTTTTTTCAGATAAATACTCAGAAGTGGAATTACTGGGTATTTCTTTGTCTCTTGTTATAGCCCTTGTTTTCAAGTCTATTTTGTTTAAGTATTGCTACCAAGACTTCTTTTTGTTTGTTTGTTTTCATTTTTGTGAAACATCTTTTTCCCATCTCTTTCAGTCTGTGTGTGTCTTTTGCTCTGGAGTGAGTCATTTATAAGCAGCATATGTAAGGGTCTTTTTTATTATCCATTTATCCACCCTATATCTTTTGGTTGGAGAATTTAATGCACTTACATTGAAAGCAAATGTTGATAGATGTGTAGTTATTGCCATTATATCATTCCTTTTTTGCTCTCCTTTTCTTCTTCTTCTTAAAAAAGTCCTTTTAGGGGAAGCCGGGATGGCTCAGTGGGTTAAGTGCTCACTTTGCAGCGCCAGGGACCGAGGATCGAATCCCGGCCCTGGCCCGTGCGGAACCATATGCTGAACTGGGAGCTTCCCCTGGTTCAGTTCTCTCTCTGTCTCTGTATCTCTCTCTCTCTCTCTCTCACTCTGTCAAAAATAAATAAATAAATACTAAAAAAAAAAAGTCCTTTTAACATTTCTTGTAATACTGATATACTGGTAATGAACTCCTTTGGCTTTTCTTGTCTGGGAAGCTCTACTTCTTCAATTTTAAATGATAGATTTCCTGGGTAGAGTAATCTTGGTTGTAGGTCTTCACTTTTCATCACTTTCAATATTTCTTGCCAATCCCTTTAAGCCTGCAAAGTTTCTGTTGAGACATCAACGGATAGCCTATGGGAGCTCTCTTGTAGGTAACTAACTGCTTTTCTCTTGCTGTTTTGAAGATTCTTTCTTTGTCTTTAACCTTAGGCATTTTAATTGTGGTGTGTCTTGCTGTGGGCCTCTTTGGGTTCATCTTGTTTGAGACTCTGTGCTTCCTGGGTTTGTATGTTTATTTCTTTTGCCAGGTTAAAGTTTTCTGTCATTATTTTATACCATAGGGGTAACCTGTTTCATGTCTCTGCCATTCTACCAGTCTCCACATGGCTTCTTTTTAATATCCTTAGTTTTAGGACTTCTGTTCAGCTAGAATGACAGTGTCTGGGCCCCAACCCAGATGACTTAAATTAGAATCTCTGTGTGGGACTGAACAGCAATAAAAACACTCCCAATGATCCTAATATATAGTCAAGGTTGGGAACATTCTTTTTTTAACTCGAGTCAAAGGAGTTTGAGTAATGGAGGTTTTTTTTTCAGGAGATTGAAAAAACTTATAATTAAAAAGTTGAGCTTTTTATATTATATTATTAAAAAAATAGAAATATATATATTTAAGATGTACAAAATGCTGATTTGATATACATATGTAATGAAATGATTACTGCATTCAAGTTAACCTATCTATTCCTTATGTTGTTACTATCTTCTTATTTGGATGCAAGATCTGAAATCTACTTTCTTCACATATTTCTAGTATTCAATACAGTATTATTAACTATAGCCCTCATACTAAACATTGGATCTCTAGATTAATTCATCCTACATAACTGCAATTTTGTACCCTGTAACTAACATCTGTCTATTTCTTTCCACCCCTCGTAACCACTATTCTACTTTCTACTTCTGTGTAATTACTTTTTTTTTTTTTTTGGATATTACATATAAGTATAATACAGTTGTTTTTTTCTTTCTGTTTTCGTCTTATTTCACTTAACATAATGTTCATCCAGTTTCATCCATGTTGTTTCAAATGTCAAGATTTCTAATTTTAAGGCTATATAATATTCCATTGGATATATATGTCATATTTTTTTATCATTCGTTCATCAACAGACAATTAAGTTGTTTTCATATTGTGGCTATTGTGAATAATGTTGCAATAAATATGGAAGCACAAGTATCTGAATATTTTAATTTCTTTACATTATTGACAGTTTAAATATTAAAAGGAGTCAAGGATTAAAAAACAAAACAGAACAGTAAAGAAATATGTCTGACCTGAGCTTGTGTTTTTCTTATCAACTTTATTTGTATGAAACTAACATAGAACTACTCCCATAATTTTACACATTCTCAGATGTGTCTTGGGTATTTAGGCAATCTGGAAGTAATTGTGGATGGTTCTATAAAGAAAATAAAATTTATAACTGCTAATTTAGCTTAAGTTGATCAAATCAGCTTTTGACCATTTGGGTATTCTACATATAGTTCATGCCAACTAAGGTTTAGGCACTGTTCTGGATACTTAGGGAAAAACTGAACACACAGCAGTTTTGGCCTCTGTTGCTTTCTAATAGGGGGGAGAGAGAGAGAGAGAGAGAGAGAGAGAGAGAGAGAGAGAGAGAGAGAGAGAGAGAGAGAGAGAGGATATTAGATCAATATTACCATAAGATAAGTAGAGGATGTTAAGAGAACACGTAGGAGCAGAACCTAACACAAAAGTATTGCAGAAATCTCCAAAGGTCTAATATCTTGTGTTATCTTTACAAAGGCAAGAGAAAGAAGGTATGGGATAAAGTCAGTGTTTGTGACAAGGGATTAACACACACACACAGATACAACTCCGTGTGTGTGTATGTATGTATAAAGTTTTGGAATGATGTCCTGGAAATTGATTTCTCTTTGGTGTGGTAGAAATCTTTGTAATTACTTTTATGTACTATTTTTTATTTACTTGTAATACGGTTTCACATTATATTATTATGCTTTTTATAGTGATCAGGCAAATAAATTGTTAACATTTGAACTGCCCTCCCCTCCCTCTCACTCTCCCATAATCATTCTTAGGGATTGGCAGATTGTTACCAGAATTTGTATTTCCCGACTTTCAAATTTGGGGCAGAGATTGTCACGCTACACTGACTTTTAGAGTAAAGTGTTTGAGGCCCCTTTGTTATGTGAATAAATGTTATTATTTATTTTATGTTTACTTTTACTTCACACCTATTGACTATCTACCCATCAAAGAGAAGTTGGATGACTTATATTTTCAATGATATTTGAAGATAGCTATGCTGAATGTGATGTTTTTCAAGCACTGCAAATACACTTCCTTTCATTTCCAAGTATTGCACATGCCCTTTTGTAACACAAACCTGTCATTAATTACCACTGAAATGTCATTTTTTCTTAATGTTTTTGTTGAAAGTTTGAGTTCTGCCATTGACTTAATAATTTTTTTACTGCCCTGAGGATTTCCCTTTATTATGGAAAGAAAAAAAAAAAGGCCACTTAACAAGAATGGAATTGTTTATATGAATAGATGTAGCAAAAGAATAAAGTCAATGTTAGGGTTATCGCTCTTGCCAATATCCTTCCAGGCAGTTTTTGTAGACTAAATGGAGGTTGAAGGACAAGGAAGGGCTGGAAGGCATATAGGCAGGCACAAAAACTCTGTGGCTTAAGATACTTCAAACCCAACTAGGGCAGGACTTTTACCAAAAAAGTTTTTTCTGATCATAATCTGTTTAGGTAAATATAACCCACCAAATGATACAAAAAAGCTTTTTGTATTAGAAGAGAGTGCAGTTATAACTGAAGAAAAATGAAAGCAATTATTTTCTTTGAAACGGTCTTAGTATTTTTACTCTTTGGAAGCCAATTGAGTGCCTGGATAAATCTATATTAATCTTCTTTCTCTTTTTTATTTGTAGCAATATCATTGAAAATTTAAACTGAGAAGTTCTTTGAAAGATTGTTTTTGTTGCATTATGAAAGGTACATACTCTCTTATTCTTCTGACAGTTTCTACATAGACACTTCTAAAGTAAAGCATTTTAAATATGTACAAAATGTTTAGTTTTGTGTTAGTGTTGACTTTTAAGGTGAAAAGATATATTTCTCAGTCTTTTTAAAGAGGAAACAACTCTATGAAAATTTTTGCCCCCTCACCCCCATGTATTGAAAATGAATTTCAGGGATGCTGGGATAGCTCAGTGGTTGAACGCTTGCTTGCCTCATAATTGTGAGGTTTGGGGTTAATTTCTGACCCAGCTCATGTAAACCCATAGGCTGAACTGCAGCACAACTGGTAACCGCTGGGATCGCTTGGTGGTAAAGGTTCTCATTTCCATTGTGCGAGGTCCCCAGTTGGGTTCCTACCCCCGCAGCCCGACATCACCTGTGTGGAATGAAACCATGTCACAGCTAATGATGTGCAACTATGGAGACTGCTCTGGGCCCTCCCTCTTTTCTCTCTTTCACCTTCTCTTAAATCAATCAAAAAAAAAAATCTTAAAAAGAAAAAAGAAGGAAAAGAAAATGAATTTCAATAATTATTCAACCTCCAATCATGTTTGTTTGTGAAAATTGATCAAATCAATTTGTCTGCTGTTTTAAATTTTTACATATTTTTTCCTTTCACAGTATGATTTTTAAAAATACTGAGACATTTTTTCTGTGATGCTGCAACTATGAAATGTTCTGCTGGAATTATTGATTATGGCAAGTTATGTAGGGAACACTAAAGTTATGACTCTTTTCCAGTCTTTCCTGAGACTTCCTTTATCCATCCTCACTTAATAGCATGATACTTTCACAATGTGGACACACTACCGACAGAGGTCGCTACGTTTTCAACCTCTCCTCCTGATTCACACCCTGAAGGGGCAGGGGAATGCTGTCCGCATACGTTGAATCTCAGAGTTCGCTCTGAGAGAGCAGTAGTTTACATTTGTCAAAGCAAAATGAAGAGGCACAGTAGAAGTCGAACACTGGGTGCCTGGAGTTAAGCGCCACCACCCCCAGTCTAATGGGTAATAGAGTCATTAATTCTACTGATTAACTTGGCCTTGGGGTTCCTGGAAATGACATCTACCTCTTTTTTTTTTTTTTAAGCTCAAACTGTGGAACAGGGAACATAAAAAAACTAGCTAATTAGAGAGAAACCAGGAGAAAAGAACCCAGAGAGAAAAGAAAGACAGTTTGAGCATTAATGAGACTTATTTGGGGAGAGAATGTGACAAGCTCTTCAAAAGCTTGTTGTCAAATGTGTCACCATTTCTTAGATGGCGAGAGCTACCTTTGAGCTTCATGCTGATAGCTAATGATTTGAAACTATAAAAAAGATTGAAAAGGTAAAAGGGAAAATGTCAGACTCAACTGGATTTTAATGAGTTTTTTTTTCTTTTTCCTTAAGGAAAGCAACCTGGAAAGTGGAGAAATTTCCCATTCTTTCTGTTCCTCATTCTTTGGATTTCCATTTCTTTTTTAGCACTATAGTTGTCAGAGGAACAGTGGGAGAGGATTTTCAAAGGTCTAAACTTTTCTGAGAAGCTAGGTGGCAGTGAGGGCAGACAGAGGTTTGAGTGGCAACACTAAGGAGAGATTGATGAAGGAGACAGCAATAGCATGTGTTTGTTTTGGGGGGACATGCTGAGCTGAAGCCATCTTCACACTGTGAGATGTAACAAAGAAATCCAAAGTGATTACGCAGGTTCATTTGTCAGTATCACGGCTCCAGCTATTGCTGTGTGCAGCAATGAGATGACAAGGCATTTATTGCTGATGGTTGGTTATTAGTCGCATTATAGGAAACATTAGAGCAGAGTAAGATACATAGACCAGGAGACAATAGCTTTCTGGGCTCCAAGCTCAGCAGGGTAGCCATGTCATTAAATTTGGTAGTGCCAATTTAATTTAAGAAAAAAAAAAAAAAAAAAAAAGACAGTGAAATCTGTAACCCCATTTTTACCTTATCTTAACTGTTAGGATTTCACTCCCTGAGCTCTCAGTGATGTGTTAGTAGCTGAGCATATAGAGAAAGCTCATATCTTTTCAAAAGAATTGAATGCTAGTGGGAAAATCAGAGCGAAATTTTAATATTTTTCTAGAGATTTTCTTGTGATCCTTGAAATATTAAATCCTGATTATGATACAGTAACCTAAAAACAAATTAATCAGGTTTCAAGGTTAAACCAACTGCCTTACTAGTGAAATACTAATGTGTTCCTTCTTGAAATAAGACATTAACATGGCTGATTTGAAAGTGATAGCCTGGCTCATTGCAAATCGAAGAGGTTGCCGATCAGAGAGGGAGTTTTCTGTGGTCCTTCAGAGCTCATCATCCAGCATCCACTGATTTAGATATCTCTGAACTCACTGTGTACAATGTATCTGGGCCCGCTAAGTCCAAAAGTGTATTTTTTGGTCGACTTAACAACCTGTAAAAAGATTGTAAACCGAACAGATGAATTATCTCTGAGTATTCATCTGCAGAAGATCTGGAGGTCATACAGTTAAACAAGGGATTCTTCTACTTAAAAACAAATGCTTTTCTATTCTAGACTTCCAGAAGACATAAAAGCACTAATTAATTTTCAGGCCAACCTCCTATGGTAGAAATTACTAAGATCATTCAGCTTTTAGCTAAACGGAGGCATGGAGGTTTAAAATAAACTTGGCCAACGTTGTAGTCATCACCTGACTCTAGACTAGAAGCTTGGAAATATATTTGAGAACTTCTCTGATTTCTGCTCAAGGCACTCGGCATACATTTTTATTGGTTTTAAATGGCTTTCCTCCATGCAATTATAGATACGTTTTCTGCAAAGGCAAGCAAGACAGACCATTCCTTTGGTTCTGGTCATGGGCAAGGTTCTATGAAGCTTGGAAGATAATTTTACAAAATTCCTTAGAGAAAATGAGTTGGTTGCAAATGAAAAGGGTATTGTTTCTTGGGGACTACCATTCCCCTGAGGGTTCAGCTGAGGAATTTCCTCTTAAGAAGCCTTTCCTAATCACCCAGAGCTGTGAAGTATCTTTCCTTTGTGCTTTTTGTGTGATTGCACTTAGCATATTTTATTAACATTATTCATTTGTGTGGCTGTTTTTTGTTTTTTTTAATTTCAGGACACAATACTAAGAAAGGAAGTAAGCACAAATATTTAAAATGAGTGAGCTTGTCAATAGAACTTCAAAGGAAGAAACAATGATTTAGAGAAATCCAAATCAATCTCAGGCTACCCTTCTTTTTCCTGCTCTTTGTCTTAAGCTCTTTTCCCTTTTCCTGGTTCCTTCTAGTCTTATTCACATAAAGAGATCCCATTCGTTGCACTCTGTCTCCTGGCAGTCATTGACTTTTAAGTGACTTTTCAGTTATCAAACACAGTGTATATGTGTAAGGACAAATTTAAGTCCTTCGCTAGTTGGCTTGTCTTTCACAGCCATGCTGTAGACTATTTTGAGGATGTGTGTTGGGAAGAGAAAATACTTGATTTTGAAAGTGACCAAGATAGGTTCCTATAAGGAAGGAAGCGTGGAGGTCCACACATTGCCTCTTTTCTGAGTTGCTCTCCTGGGGTTTTAAGTAAGTTCCTGTTTTAGTAGGATGACTTGGGTGCCATACATGAGGGGCAGAGTAGTTTACAACTCCCCTCATGTATATATCCATTAGATTTTCCATGGAAATCCTATGAGTCTGGCAGGATGGGGCTTTTAATTCCTATTGTTATAGGAAAAGAGGGTTCTTGGCTTCACATAGGAAGTAATTCAAATATGAGCAGCTGTAGACTTTAAAGTGCAGGCCAGTTTATTTAGCAGAGAGTTAAAGTAAAAAAAGAAGGGCCAACTTTCAGACAGAGTGGCAGTCTCTAATTGCTAAGAGAAGAGAAACTCCCTCCATCCCCTGGGGTTGGGTTTATATATGTGTTTTCTGTTTCCATGGAAAATATATTGGTATGTGGGCAAAAGAGGAAAAAAAGAACAATGGTAAGTTTATCTTTAACTTCAGTAAGGTGCAAGAAGAATAGAGGCAGGTTTGTCTTTAACTCTTGTAAAGCACAACCTGTGTTTTCTTTTGGTGGCCTTGACTACAGGGATTGTCTTAATAGAATCTTTGGTCTTTCAATAGTTAGCTCTGTGTCATTGATTAACATCTGCCCGAGTTCTGTGTCTTGGAGCATGCAGCAGACTTGGAATCCAACCTCTTAGTTCCTTTTTCTGTAAAAATTAGTCCTTTAAGGTGACCAGATTTTAACACCGGTAAAGCGGGACACCATTGATCTGGGCGGGGAGGGGGTTCTTGATTAAAAATTGGGTCTATCTCCCGCTGTTCCCTAGCTTGTCGTGCATTCTTTCCAAAAATCGGGACTTTTTAAAACCGCCGCGGGATGCAGGACAAATTGTTAAAAATTGGGACTGTCCTGCCAAAAGCGGGACGTCTGGTCACCCTACATTCCCCTTCCCTATATTACTGTTGTGCAGATGAGCAAGTTGAGGTACAGAGAGTGTCTGGTCCAAGGGCAGGCAGGCAGGCTGGGGGCTGTTTGCAGTGGGCGGTGGGGCTAAATTACTCAACCCATAGCCTTCCTTCTATTACTCCCATCTAGAAACCAAAATGAACTCTTCAATTTGCAACAAATTTACTAAGGGCTATGGTATTATTATTAACACATTTTGCACCAGGAGTGCCTCAGAAAAGCTTACTACATAAACGAAATCTCAAACCTTCACTTTTTAATGACTATTTCTAAAGGTAGACATGCTTTGTTTTCTTGAAGTGTACAGCTGTTAAATTGAAGAAATAAAGGCGCAGACATACTATAGATGACACTTGATTCAGGAGGAGCTCAATAGGGCTGCATATAAATCTGTGTATAATTTCAATTTGGAGAATAAGAGGAAAAAACGTTTTCTATAAGTAGTTATAAAAGGAGAGTACCATCTGACTATCCTAAACAGGGTAAATGTGTTAATGACACAAAGGCTAAACAAATTGCCAGTGTATCTGTGAGTATGAGTATGCGTGCGTGTTTGTGGATATAGAAGATTTGCCAAATTTTTGCCATTGGTGCTAAATTGGAGAGTTATTGAGCAATCACAGTAGGGGTTCTGAGGTTTCTACAGCTGGAATCCATGCAGGTGCAGCTTTCTGGTTGCAGGCCAGCATTATTTTGTAATACTGCTGGCAGTAACCACTTTTAAATAGAAACATGATTGCACTTTATTTTAATATTTCTCTGTTCTGTTTTTTCTCCCTACTGTAAATCAGCCCTGCTCTGAGCATAAAGCCCTTGCCAAGGTCTTGGGTAACAGATTAAGCCCACTGAGCTGAACTTGTTTTAGTGCTTGGAAACACACTGTGTAAGCTTATTGCATGCAGTTGGTATAGCACACGAGACTAGTGAAGAAAGATTAACCACGCAAAGCAAACTTTTTCTAGGTCTTTGTGACATTTGGAGATGAACTGTTTCACTACCCCCAAAACTTGTGGAAGGTTAGCAGGCGTGTGTTAGCTATGAGACCAAATTAAGAGCGGCTCCTCTTCCAGTTTACGCTCTGACCTTGTGTGTTCTGGGTGAATTCTGCGATAAATGAAGTCACTGGGAATCAAACAGAACAGCGATGAAAATAGCTTACACTTAGGTAACCCTTACTCTGTGCCAAGCGACCTTACATATATTGATTTGTTTAATTCTCATACCAACTCTATGAGGAAGGTTCTAATCTTAAGAGATTTTTATAAATGAGGAAACTGAGAAGTTAAGTAACTTGCCCAAGGTCGCATAATAAGAGAAGGAGCCAGGATTTGAACGCAGACGATCTAACATCAGAATCTGTATTCTTAACCACTTGGCTACAGCATTCCATTTAGGAAGTTTGAGGCTGTCTCATTTTATGCCAAGCCAAGATCACCTTCTCCACTCTCTTCATGAACTATTCGTGTACATATCTGTCTCCCCAACTGGACCTTGAACTTCTTGCGGGTGAGGGGTAGGTTTTAAATTTCTGTATCGGTCCTCGCTATCCAGAACTGGACTTTTCCATAATAAGTATTTCACAAGATACACAAAGCAGATGTTTTAAGGATTTAAAAAGATTATGCACCAAAATGTTTGATCATGGTGCAGAAGATCAAGATAATTAAGAGATTTGCTTTAAAGACTTAAAATGCAGTAAATGCAGCATAAAGAGAATTATCCAGTGTGTCAATTTGTAACACATTTCCCACAGGACCAGGGTTCATGTAAAGTTTCTTGCTTGCTTTTAAACAGACCTAATTGAATTCTCTGTTCTTTGAAACACAAATGCAAACAAATTGTTTCTATGCAGGAGGAAACACCCTTAGTAGCTCTCCTTGGTATTGGACAATACAATCCTTGTTTTTGAAATAACCCTTATATTCAGCTAATAATATTTCCCTTGGAACATGGCTGTTCCCAATTAGATACATTTTCACTTAGTTCTTTGGGACACTCCTAAGCCAGTGATCCATAAATGACAATATATTTCATAAAACATCTAGTTCTTGCTCTTTGTTCTGTGACTTTCGGTGTAAACTGGCATGATTTTCCTACCCAGTTTAGCTAGATGGTCTTATAAAGAGGTATCTGGCTGGCCCTTGATTTGTAGCCCTCTTGAAATGCCAAACCTCTATCAGAACATGTTGCTCTTGTTTTTGTGTAAGTTTTGTTTTTAAAGATTTATTTTATTGTTGTTGACAGAGACAGAGAGAGACAGAGAGAAGGGGGAGGGCCCAGAGCAATCTCCATAGTTGCACGTCATCAGTTTTTGACATGGTTCCATGCCACACAGTTGGGCAAAGGCCAGGCATGGCGGGAACTGGGCTGAGGGTCTTCCACATGGGAGGTGTGCCCCCTTGAGCTGTGGGGCTGAACTGGGGGGCCTCCTACCTGGGAAGCTCATCCCGGTGAGAACCGAGCTAGGGGCCTCCAGTGGGAAGCACACCCTAGTTCAGCACATGGGTCCACATGGGCCAGGGCCAGGATTCGATCCTCAGTCCCTGGGGCTGCAAAATGAGTGCTTAACCTGCTGAGCCATCCCGGCTTCCCCTGTGTAAGTTTTATGATTGTGAAATACTCATCCAAAAGTAAGTTGAAAATGGGAAGTTTAGCTTAATACTTGAGAAGTCAAAGCAATAAGCTGGAAGGTAAGAATGTTTTTTATTCCCATGTTCTCCAGGGATTAGCTGTGTGACTAGCTAGGTGATCCTGAGGAAATCAAAAGGGACTAAATTTCCTTATTAATAAAACCAGGAAGTGGAATTAGACAGTATCTTTTTATTTCTCCTCTTTTAATCTAGTCTTCAGGTTGTGAGATGCTCCTCTTCCCAGCATTCTTCTCACCACCACTTTCCACCAAAGATCTTGAGAGGAATAAAACTACAGCAAGAAGTGCTAACTTTGATCTGCTTCCTCCCTCCCTCCCTCCCTCCCTCCCTTCCTTCTTTCCTTCTTTTCTTCCTTCTTTCCTTCCTTCCTTTCTTTTTGTAAGCCAAGAATGAGTCTTGCAGTTGAACAGTTTGTTGAAACTTTCAGGAAGAAGTGATTGTCTTCACATGTCTAAATTCATGTTTTGATTTTTACATTTTAGTGTACTGGAAGCTGACCGGAGAATTAGAAGTTGTTAGAAGATCTCTTCCTCTACTGGAGTTTTTTTTGATAATCTCAAGAATGCTTGCCTGCTAATGGTCACTCAGGATCCTTCTGTGTTTCTTTGAAGCCACATTAATATCACTTTTACTCCACCTGAAAGTTGATGCTATTTACCTTCATGCATTTGTTCTGCAAATCCTTGCAGCTCACCCGGGAGCATGTTATGAATGCAGAACTACTGAATCAAAAACTGGTGCAGGCAATTTGTTTGCATGGGAATGTTTCCGATGTATGGCTACAAATGACTGAGATTGTTCAAAGAACTCTACTCTCTCTTAAAATCGGAGTGTTCTGTTTAATGCGGTACTATCTGGATGAAAAATTATTGGTACCCTAGAAGCTTGGGTCCTGGAGCTTAATTCCTCCACTAAAAAAGAGCTTGTAGGACAATATTACATTCCTTTTCTTGTGATCCACAGAGCGTGTTCTGACTCCTCTTCTAAATGAGGAGAGAACAATGGAAAAGGGGCTCTTTAGCAAGTGCGGTTCTTCCTTTGATGTTCTCCTGCCACTGGTTCCAGACTTATCTATCCGCCCCTCCCCTTTATTAAAGATTTATTTTATTGTTTGAAAGAAGGTGAGAGAGAGAAAGGGGGAGGGCCCAGAGCAGTCTCCATAGTTGTACGTCATTAGTTGTGATATGGTTTTATTCCATACAGCTGTGCCACAGTTCAGCATATGGGTTTGAAGGGGTCAGGGTCTGGATTCGATCCCCGGACCTTGTGGTTGCAAGGCAAGTGCTCGACCTGCTGAGGTATCCCGGCATCCCTTTCTTTTCCTTTTTAATCATCACTCTGTCAGAAACTCAATGTCTCTTGGTTCTCCTGAGCCCTGAAACTACCTGCTAAGTGTCTAGTGTTTTTTTTTCTCACCCAACCCTCATAGGCTTCCTCCACTCCTAAAATCTGTTCTTCGTTTTCTCTCAAATTGTGTCATGTTAAATAAGTCACAAGGTTGGGAGTCTCTTTTCTCTGAAATATCTGAATTTTAGCAACAAGAACCACAACAAAATCTTCCGCCAAGTAATTGTCTCTCTTGGGGTCTTTTAGACATCAGTCCAGGTGAGTGGAGGAGATCACACAAAAAGAGAATGGCAGCAGCGGCTTATTCCAAAGCCCTCTAAAACTCTTGGCTTGATGTTACCCTTGTACCTGGCCTGTGGGTCAGACCTGACCCCACAGTAGATGGAAAGCTTGCTTCATGGAAGTTACACTGGGAGGTCTTAGAAGCGTAAGGAATGCTACGTTTAGATGAAAGATGGTCACTGTAGGACAATGGACTTTTGTCCTTGGACCACATGTAGTATCAGCAGATGGAGAGTCAGGAGGCGAGCCTCTATGGGAAGCTGGCCTCCCAGGAAGCTGGGAGTGAGGCTGAGGAGCAGTCAGAGGCCCGTGGCAATGGACTCCGTTCTTCCTGACTGCGGCTGAGTTTTCACTATTTCGTCGTGACCTAGTGATGGTTGGTGTCTTCTTGTTACTGTTTCCTTCTTTTGTCCACAGCAAGAAAAGGGCTCTTGGATCAGGCGATACCCTTTCAGGGGCAGGCAGTGCATTGATATGCGCTGCTCCCTGGTGGGGACTATGGGGGCCGTGGAGACAGCAGCACCGGCCTCTGCTCCAGCATGTTTGTACCTGAGCTACATGAATTGGGACCTCAGTCTCATCGTACAGTGGAGCTGTGTTCATGGCTTCTGCCTGCCATCGCATGGCCCATCTGAAGTGCTGAAGTCTCTCATCTTGGAAGAGAGCTCTAGTCATGTGGGTAACGAATTTCTGCACACTTTAGAGATAGCTGCTCTTTACGTAGCATTTATGCTATATGGAGTAATAGCTAAATGATTTTACACAGACACCATAGGAGGTGAGGGCTACCTTTCCTATTTGATATTTAAAGAAACCAATAGATTTAAAACTGTGCCTGGATTCACTGGGCATAGTGAGGTTGTTTAACGCAGCCAAGTCGTTTCACTCCAAAGCCTGTGTCCTAAACCTCTAAGCCACTCACATAAGCACATGAGTTAATATGTGCTTTCTCCATCGGTGTAGAACATCTTCTTCCAGTTATACTAGTTACATTAACACGTTACACCAAAGAACCGTAGTCCACCTTATTTTAGCTTCTGCAGCGTCAGACCTCGTTCAGTAATTCACCTGCCCATGTCTGGACTCTTCTAAAGGTCTGAAAAGTTACCAAGAAGGTGGCCGTGGCAATCAGAAGCCCTCTACTTGCTCTTTCTTGCTTTCATTTTTTGTAAGCAGTTACACGCTTCATCCAAGGCTAATGAACTTAGTGTAGCTTATTTTTAATGGTTCTTTTGGCTTGTGAACTACCTGACTATTTCTATTGGATATATTTCTTCAGAAACAAATTTAGAGAAAATAGTTTTAGGTTTCTCACTTAACAAGTATTGGAGTTTCTACTTTGTTTGTAAGACCCAATGTTGGGAGCTGTGGGGCATATGATGTTTGGTCCAAAGTTCTGCGACCAGGTATGTTAATTTTGTGTGTCAACTTGACTGGGCCATAGTATGTGTGTGTGTGTGTGTGTGTGTGTGTGTGTGTGTGTGCGCGCGCAAGAGAGAGAGAGTGTGTGTGTGTGAGAGTGTTTCTACATGAGGTTAACATTTGCATTTATGGACTGGATAGACCAATAGTATTCTCCAATGTGGGAGAGGGACAGGTACTCACGCAGTCAACTGAAGTCCTTATTGCCTGCTTGAGCTGGGCTATTGGTCTTTTCCTGCCTTCAGATTCTAACAGAAAACTGAAACATTGACTCTTCTTGGGTCATGAGCCTCTTGGCTCTGGATGGAAACTATGTCATCAGCCTTCCTGAGTCACCGGCTTGCTGACCATGGATCTGGGGACTTTTCAGCCTCTATAATCACACGAGCCAATTCCTTATGATAAATTTCTTTGTGTGTGTGTGTGTGTATATATATATATATATATATATATATATATATATATATACACACACACACATAATCTCTTGTTGGTTCTGGTTCTCTGGAGAACCCTTTCTAGTATGTCAGGTGATATCAAACACATCCTTTTCTTTCTTCACACTTCTTGATAAACAGTTGTGATATATCATCGTATAAGTTTAAGGTGTAAAGCATGATGGTTTGATTAACATACTTATATATTGTGAAATGATTATGACAGTAGGTTTAGTTAACGTCCATCATCTCATAGAGATACAATACAAAGAAAAGAAAAAAACATGTCTCCTTGTGATGAGAACTCTTAGGATCTACTCTGTTAGCAGCTTTCTGCTATAGCAAATAGCAGTGCTAACGAGAGCCACCATTTTGCACATTACATCTCTAGCCCTTACTTATCTTGTAACTGGAAGATGGAATTTTTATACCACCTTCCTCCTCTTCCTCCTCCCCCCACCCCCAGCCTGGAATCACCATAAATCTGATCTCTTTTTCTGAGTTTGGTGTTTTTGTTTTTAATACTTCTGTTTCTATGGGAAGTGCCTGTGCTTTTAAGCTAACTGCCATCTGAAATAGGCTGATGAATTCCAAACAGGTTTTGTGTAATGAATCCTATAGCTATGTCACTTAATAAATCAGTCTGAGGAAAAGTACAATGTCAATAATAATTGGACACACTTCAATCAGCACATTGGACTGAAACCTCTTCATAGGTACCTTTCTGTGAGCGTTGTGACAAGTCTGAAAATGGAAGACAATATTTCCATTGTTTTCTGTGCTTCAAAAGGAAGGAAGATGTTAAATGCTAACTGTCAGGCCCCACAGGAACAGTCACTGTTGACTAACTGCAGAGCCAACTCTTCTCTGGGTCATGAAAGATGATTCCATGTACCCCTGGGTGTGACTGTGACAGAGTAGTTTCTCTATAAGAAACACAGAAAAAGAAATGTGTTTTATGGACCGGGAAGTTGATTTTTCTCATGAACATAAGCCCACCCCTCATGGAATCTTCAGTCCTATTAATAATATGTATTTTTTTTAAATTGAGTGACATTCACATAACGTAATAGTAACTGTTTTAAATTGAACAATTCAGTGACATTTGTTGCATTCACAGGGTTGTGCAACCATCATCTCTCTCCAGTTCCAAACATTTCATTACCCCAAAGGCAACCCTGTGCCCCTCAAGTAATTGCTCCTAGATCCTTCCTCTCTTCCAACTCCTAGAAGCTCTAAGGATTTACCTATTTTTTTTAATTGTTAAATTTATTGGAGTGGCTTTGGTTGGTAAAAATTACATAGGTTCCAGGTACTCAAATAACAAAACACTTTTTTTTTTTTTTAAATAAGGAAAAGCTTACTGAAACGAATACAAGTAACAACCAAAGAAATACATTTAGCTAATGTATAGTTTGGTATTTCATGCACATACTTGTAGAATTCTTGGATAAAAGAATGGAATATGTGAATCTAGCACTCTTCACACTAGGGTTTGGGAGAATTTCTCAACAACATCTTGCAAGCCTGGCAGGCTTCATTTGGAGCAACGGTGGCATAGACTCCCAAGATGAAAACACAGGGAGCAGTGCCCTTTTGGTGCCCTCCTTGGCCACACTCAGCTGCCAGACAAGTCAGCACGTCACATACAACGTCAGTGTAGAATCGCACCACTTCTCAGCCACTTGGCTTGAGAATGCTTTCTGGAATATTTCTGCCAGACTCTTTTTCTTGGCTCTTTTCCTCTTAGCCATCAGATATCATAGTTGAGTTTTTGGTCACCTCTGGGTGTTTGTTTGTCTTTTCTCAGTTTTAAATTCTCTTCGAACAGTCAGAAATTGTCAGAAAGCCCCAGGCCTTTGAATATATGTAGATGCTTGAAAGTGATGAAGTCATTGCTCTATATTCCAAATTGAAGGAAACTATTTGCCTAACTTCATACCCTAAGTGTTAGGGACAATTTGTGGTTTTAGGGGCACTTTTTGTAGAACAAGAGGAAGAGATTGTTGGAAACTGGCAAGTGTCCACTCTGGAAAACTTTTTCTTGAAGATTAGGAAGCAAGTGCTCTTCAGAGGCCCTTGGGATGGCTGTTTAAGGGATGATGGACTTTGTGACATGTGACCCTCTGTATGCATTTAAATGCATGAAAAAGCATCCATCTCACAGTGGACGATGGGCTCCTGCTTTACAGGGCTGTTCTGTTAAACACTCTGCATCTTAAGATTGTGCTTTCCACAGAGAGAATTGATGTCAGGGGATTCCTCCCCCGATTACTGACTTCTTCTCTCTTTTGTTTTCCACACGCAGTGCTGTAAGGTACTGGATTTGAAAAGGACTACAGGTATTGTAGTCAGTTCTTTAGCCAATTGAATCTCCTTCCTTTTATAATACTTTCTATTGGGCTGATTTGGTTCTGTTCTCCGCACAGAGGAAGGTAAATGGTCTTTCCTCATTGTCAGTCTTTCAGACATAGGAATATGGAAATGATGTCCTCTAAGGTCTTCTACTAGTGTGGCCTAACCAGCAAGGATGAAAAAGAGGATCACTTCCTTTCTTACTAATTTCTGAAGGCCACTCGGGGGAGGGGCATAGCTTTTATATTAGCCACATCAGGTATTGACTCACACTTATTAGACAGTCAACTGTAACTTAAAATTTTTTCTTTCATGTATATATATATATATATATATATATATATATGTAATAATATACATGGTTTTCCCATGGTGTTTTATAGTTTACAAAGTATTTTCATACATTTTTTGATACTGATGCTAATTCTGAGGCAAGAAGTGTGGATGTTATTGTATGTCTCTTACCCACAAGGAAACAGAGAATCAGAGAACTTGCGTAACTCAGTCAATAGGACCAGCACATCTAGTACCAAAAGAACACAGGTTTCCTGAGCCTCTCACTTATTTTAAATTATCACTTTATCTTGGGAAAGGATTGTCCAGTTTACATCCTCCTAACTTACACTTGTGCATTTGATTTTCTGGAACCAAATCTTACTAGATTTTAATGACGGTAATTTTGCAGGAGGATAGCATACAGGAAACAAGGCTATTATTTTCCAGAATCCACCTTGAAATGTACTTGAGGGGATATAGCATTTGTCTATCTCCAGTCTTTCTTCTTAAACTATTTCCCAAGATTTCAACAAGCATAATGCACTACATCTATGATTCCTTTCATTTCATTTACTTAATTTTATTTATTTTTTTGATCTGGGCCCCTGAACTTGTTAAATAACTGTTGTACTCATTTTAATTCCCAGACTTTTGCATTTTTACTTCATCCCATCCAGATTTCTTCTACCTTTTTGAGTTTAAAGTTATAATTTGCATTAAAAGGCACTGGCTGTGAGTCACCTCTTCCTAAATGACTTGTAGACCTTCAGAGTTTCACTTTTGTTTTTCTTCTTTTCCCCTGTATTCCAGTCCTTCTTACCACACTTCTACCATCACATTCATGACTGTACCTACATGCATGTATCTTCTTCCCAGACAGTGTATAATTATAACACTTAGCTACATTCAAACAGGACAATGTACAAGATATATTATGATGAAAACCATATATACATAGGAAAAAGACACAGCTTTAAGGATTTTAGGGTGTTATTAAAATGAAACATTAGAGAAGTTGATAGAGTGTTTTAAGCCTCATTTTAAAAACAATTCACTTGACGTAATTTGGAAAATAAATTGAACACAAAAATGTTGTCTGAGAAGATAACATGTTTAAAGGGTCTTAGTAGGAAAAATATCATTTTGCTATATTAGTAGATTGATGATAAATCTTAGAGAACATAAGGGTATAGTTTTGGGCCTTTGCATTTAAAATCTTGATTCTAAATTTGGGGCAAAACTGAAGTATTTGAGGTGTGCTTGTTTTGGCTCCAGAAATGTTCAGTTTTGCAAAGTATACTATGGTTTTATTATTACCTACTTCCAACTTCCACAACCATGATAACAAGAGGAGAGAAGAACTTTGTTATATTCTTATCCTTGCTGACAAATAATATAGGGAAACATGTAAATTCCCAGGAAAAAAATAATGCTTTGGAGTTAATGGAGGATTTTTTGCAAATGTTACTACCAAAAGCTTGAGGACACTAAACTTTACACAGGTCAACATCTGCATACCAGCATACCTGTAGTGACATAAAACACCTGGACTGCATTCTTATGTAGAAGATTACATTCCTTTTAGATTAGCTTGAATACATTTTTGCTTAATGTGGTTGAAACATGGTGTGGAAAGATCTTAAAATCAAAGTACTTAAAATCAAAGCTAAAGGTAAACACCATTTGAAAATAGTTTTTTATTATAAACACTTTATCACATTTATACTTTACAAAGTAAGCATGGTTTCATTAACCAACACTCCACTTAATCCCTAGAGTAAGGTGACCAGACGTCCCGCTTTTGGTGGGACAGTCCCAATTTTTAACAATTTGTCCCGCGTCCCGCGGGGTTTTAAAAAAGTCCTGATTTTTGGAAAGAGTGCATGACAAGCTAGGGAATGGCAGGAGATGACCAAATTTTTAATCAAGAAC
>PVKE010015959.1:0-32673 GCA_004027555.1 Craseonycteris thonglongyai
TCAGTCACAAACAAGTGTTTTCTGCAAGTTCTTCATGTAATTTTCTTTCCAGATGATGCCATCATTGTTAATGTTCTCTTTTGGATTTCTTGTTTCTCGGTCAAGTTCATGTCATTGCCATTTGTGAAGAGACCTTCCATTTATCGTATCAATGTACGGTATATTACGGTATGTTCGAAAAATGTCATTCATTAAAAATTTAATTAAAAAAAGAACTGGTGCTGCCTTGGAAGTGGGGGGTAGTCTTATAGAGCGAATATAGGCCTAAACCTATGTTTTAACTGTAAAATTAGGGGGTCGTCTTATACGCCAGAAAATACGGTATGTAAAGAATCCCTCCATTTCAATTTTCTAAAGAGATGTGTTGATCAAAATTATAAGCCACTGAGAATTCCCCAATATAGCTTATCTTTAGAGTCATGATGTGTGCCTAATTACTAGATTGATGCTACAGAAATATGCTCAGTAAAATGCTATATGGGAAAAAAAGTATTATAATGAAGTCATCGCAAAATTTAGGAGAACAAATACCCTGTGTGATATGCTTTTTAACTTTGAAAGATGTATTTGTATGTAAAAGTGTTTAGTGTAAGAAAAATAAAGTCATTGCATGTGATCTACTCCCTAAAATACTAAGAATTTTGTCAACCTAGTTAATTATTATAAAATTAATTCTTACCATCTACATTTAAACTTAGTTTAGAAATTTTCTGGAAATGTGATTCATTGGTATTCTTTAATCTTGAATGTTTATCTCTGTTTTAAACAGGAATAATAGCTTATAATTTAGCAGTTTTAGTAAGAAACATTCAAATGTTCTGGAACTATCAAGTAAAAGTATATGCTAAAGTATGAGTAATCTGTTTAATCTCTCAACAAATGTTATTGTTTATGATCAGCAAAATTTAATCACAAAACCTTAGATTTAAATATATGTCTTTATAGTAATGGGTGAGAAATAACCTAAACTGCCATCTTTATTTTGGAAAGGTAATTTTGAAGCAGAGGAATTCTGAGAATAGAATTAGCCAAAGAAGTAACCAATTTCAAGAGCATTACTGATTCATTTCTGTTTGGGTATAAATAATAGAAGCAAAAATGACAATGTACTATTATTAAGTGGCACTCTTGAATTTTCAGGCTCGGTATATCTGTTTTTTCTTTTTACTATTCCTATGAATTATTCAGGGAAGGTGGTACTTCTTCTTTATAGATGGGATAATTGAGAACACAACCAACTATATAATTTATCTCAGGACGCAGAGCTGATTAGTGGTAGAAATAGCATCGGAAATCTCAAGATTACTTGGGATATTTCTTCTCCATGCTGAGATCCCTGAGAAGTTTGAGGGTTTCCACCCCTCCATCGGAGATACAGTTGTAGATATAACTCCCAGGCATTACTGGGGAGTTTATTCTGATTATAGAGATCTTTGGTTAAGAGAAGTTGTAATAAAGAATATAATTTTAAGTTATTTCCAAAGAGCCTCTACTTCCTCAGGGCTCCCAGAACACTGCACAGAAAGAGAGTCTTGCCCTCCTCATAGCTCTGTGCCACATTTCCTTAAAGGAAACCTAATTACTCACTAAGTATGGAGTCATTGAAGTGGGCGAAGGCACACTGGGGTTGCATCAAGCCCAACGGTTAAAAATAATTAGGGAATTATTACAGTACCACTTTGAAGGCAAACAGTTTTCAAATTATGTCAAAGAACACTTATTAAGAAGCTACTGTGTGCTTGTACAGCGTGTCCTCACTTAATAACCTCCATAGGTTCCTGGAAATTGCAACATTAAGTGAAACAATGTATAATGAAACCAATTTTAGCTGTAGGCTAATTGATATACACAAGAGTTAAGTTCTTATGGCATATTTCTGGTCACAGAAATGTCACCAAAGTTTTAAATAAAGAACCCAAACACTTTTAATATTAAACATTATGATAAGTAGGAATTATACACACATTTAAGAACTATGAATAAAAACAAATACAAGAATTATTTACCAAACAAGTACCATAATTATTATTCCGGGTCATGGTCATGGGTCACTGGAGCCTCTCGGGGCAGCTGTGGGTGCAAGGACAGAACACATTGTGAACAGGATGCCCATCCTTTGCAGGGTGCACTCATGCACCACACTCACTCAGTCTGGGACAGTGTAGACTCACCAGTTCCCCAACGTCAACATCTTTGTGATGTGGCATGAAACTGGAGTCCCCGAAGAAAACTCACAAAGACAAAAGAGAATGTACAAACTCTTCACAGACTGTGGTCTTAGCCAGAATTATTATTATTTTTTTTTCTTTTCAAGTTCCAATGAAATGATGTTGACAGAAACTATGCTATGCTAGGAGCTGCTATAATTGTTTTAGACATTTTGTATACTTAAATGAAAACAGACCTTTCCAGATCGCTTTGGATCATGATACAGAAGGAAGGTGGGAAAGTGGCAGAGCCCACATGGATGAGTGTATAGATGGAGGGGCCAGTAGAGAATGAGGGATCAATATTTCTGCACACGTGCCACCGGCAGTGGGCTGTGCTCCAAATCTATGTTATTGATGCTCAAATGTGTGGTTTATCAACCAGCAGCAGAACCACCTGGGAGACTGTCAGAAATACAC
Organism: Craseonycteris thonglongyai; assembly: GCA_004027555.1. Classification (NCBI taxonomy): domain Eukaryota; kingdom Metazoa; phylum Chordata; class Mammalia; order Chiroptera; family Craseonycteridae; genus Craseonycteris; species Craseonycteris thonglongyai. Next base: position 2,628 of record PVKE010015959.1, read on the forward strand.
AATCTCAGGCCTACCCTAACCTCATGAATCAAAATCTGTGATTTTACAAAATCTGGCATGATCCTTATGTACATTGGAGTTTTGGAAACACTAATGAGTAGTGTTCAAATTTGCTCCTGGAACTCGGTCTTTAATAAATAATCAGGAGATTCCAATGCAGCCAAGTTTGAGAAACAATGAAGAGATTTAGGAAATACTAATGCTGGGGTCCCATCGAAAAGATTCTGTTTGGTTTGGTTTGGGGTGTTTCTTTTTTTAAAAATATTTATTTATTTATTTTTGACAGAGAGAGAGAGAGAGAGAGAGAGAGAGAGAGAGAGAGAGATACAGAGACAGAGAGAGAACTGAACTGGGGGAGATCCCAGTTCAGCATATGGTTCCGCACAGGCCGGCGGGGCCGGGGCCGGGATTTGATCCCCGGTCCCCGGCGCTGCAAAATGAGCGCTCAACCCACTGAGCCATCCCGGCTTCCGGTTTGGGGTGTTTCTTAATCACCCCACGAATGTCTAGTAAAAGGCAGTGTTTAAGAGTAAATGTTCTCAGCAAACCTCTGAGCTGAATGCTATCCCTCTCTTGTAGATGTGCAGATTCAGAGACACAAAAAAGACTAAGGAATCTCAATTAGTAATAGCAAAGTTGAACTTGAAATTTACACCTCCAAATCACTTACTCTGTTTAAAAAGCAATTTGTGCTATTTTCTTATACAACCCCCAAGAATTTTAGTAAAACTAATATTAATTAAACAGTTTTCTAAAAGATGTCTCAATTAGAAAAAAAAGAAAAGAACTTGTATTACTGAGCAGTATAATAGGGCCACAGATCCTCAAGAAAAGTGTAGGGGAAGCTGGGATGGCTCAGCAGATTAAGCGGTCAATTTGCAGCCCTGGGGCCGAGGATTAAATCCTGGTCTGGGTCTGTGTAGACCCATGTGCTGAATTGGGGTGTGCTTCCCATGCAGGAGGCCCCCGATACGGTTCTCACTCCCTGGTTTGGCCCCTGCCTTGAGAATGTGTGCCTCCCATGGGGGAGGCCCAGGCCCAGTTCCTGCCATGCTTGGCCCCCATCCACCTGTGTAGAACAAAACCATATTGAAAATCAATGACATACAACTATGGAGACTGCTCTGGGCCCTCCCCTTTCTCTCTGTCTCTCTCAGTTTCTGTCTCTGTTACTGTCAGAAACAATAAAATAAACCTTAAGAGAAAGAAAAATGTAAAAATAAAACAAAATAAAACATTTTATAGAACATTTTTTTCATAGTTGTTCCAAAGACATCAAAATAGTTTTATTTCTCATTAGATCAATTTTAATTTTAAGATGACATGACTAGATTGAAATTTTTCTTCCTTTCATCTATGCATATATATTTAATGTCATATTATCTTTTGACTTTCTCATAAATGAACTATATAAATTATGTAAAAATCCATCCTAAAGGTTTGAACTCAGCCTTTGAAAGGCCATTTATATATTTTAAACACATTTTTAGAAAATGAATCTTTAAAAGAGTAATTTTACATGCGAATCAAATTAGGGAGGTTAATTAGGAGAGGAATTCTGAGTTATATTCTTTATTAGAACATTGTATTATATCAAGTACTTTTTTAAATCTCAGAGCTGAACCAGTTTCTCAGGTCAAACAAGCCAAATGGACCGTCAGTGAGTGGAAACTGATGGGATGGAACTAAGAAAAAGAAAAATAACAAACATCTTTTGAGGCACAGAAACAGAATATTTTAAATTAGTAATAAAAAAGACATGCATTTAGATTTCATCCCAGTGGGAAGCCTTGGGTAAACTGCCTCATCTTGCTGAATATATACTCCTCATTTAATAACTAAGGGAAACAATATGTACTAAATTAAGTAGTTAGTAGGATATAGAACATTGTACGTAGAGGCCTTGCCATGTTTTTTTTTTTTCTTCTGATTCTTAGTGTCTTAGGGTTAATATCATGACAATACAAAGTTTGGTGTCAAGAAATAAGATTTGTTATGGTGCTGCACATACTCTTACTGATGTTTATTTACCCCAAGTCATTGAGGTTTGGTGAGGCTGAGCTGAACTCTGAATTCAAATTCAGTCTATTTGCTTTTATAGATTTATCGAGTGTGAGGATTTATTGCTTTTGCTCAAGTGGTTCTGTCAAAGCCGAGTCATATATGAGCTACAGCAACTCCTAGCAAAAAAATATTTACTGATGTCTTGGGTCTAGGATGTGTGCTGGATGCCAGAACACGGACTTGACTAAATGAGACCTGGTCACCCCTCAAAAGTAGTTTTCATCATCAGTCAGGGTTCTCCAGAGGAGCAAAACCAGAAAAAAAAGTGGGGGGGCATAGAGGGAGAGAGAGAGAAAGAGAGAGATTGATGGGGACTAGCATTTTCAAAATCCAGGACAAGCCAGCAGATTGGAAATTCAGAATTTCTATGAAACAGTTTTGAGATAGAAATCTTTCTTTTCTGGGAAATCGTTAACAGATTGGACAAGGCCCACCTGTATCACCGAGAGGGATTTTTCATGTAAGGTCAACCAAGTATAATTATTTATCACATCTGCAAAATACCTCTACAACAACATATACACTAGTGTTTTCCCAAACAACTGGGCACATAGCCTAGTCATGTGGACATGAAATTAACCACGACAGAGGGAAGGCATGCAATTTGTCACAATTTGATTTTTTAAAGACAAATCAAGTTTATGTATCTATTTTTCCTTCTGAGTACACAGTCACCTCTATTCTTAATTTCTAGAACACTTGGAGTTAATTAGACAATCTAGCACCTGATAAAAACTTGGCACATTTTCCAATTGTTTTACATGTGTTGTATTTTATTAGGAAAGTTATCTGAATGGATATTTGAAAATATTTGCCAGTTGACAGATATCCTAGAGTATGTCACTAGTCCAGAATGACAAAAATGCATTGCATTATTAAGCATGTATATCTTATGTTTATTATTTTCTTATTTGTCTATATTTGTGCTCTTTGAAGGACCACCTTCTCTTCTTTTTATATACAAAGTCCCTGAAAATCAATTATTATAGTAACTCAGGAAGACTAGAATTGTACTAACTAGCCAATAGGCCTACGTAATCTAGTTGGTATTTCATTTAATAAGGACCCATGCCAATCGGTTGAGTGAACTCATAACCAGTTTCCTTGCACTGTACTTGGTGGCAGTGAAATTTAGGTCAGTTCTCAAACCAGGGGGTGCATCACAATCACTTGGAGGGTTTCCTAAGCTTCACTCCTTGAATTCCTAATTAGTAAATTTGAGGTGAGGGTCTCAAATTTTCTTTTTTGAAGAAGTTTTCAGATGGTCCTGATGCTGCTTGTCCAGGAACCACACTTTGGAAACTAATTTAGTGCTTGATTGAGTTAGCAGGAGTGACATTACCTGGAACTTTATAATACAAATTCTACCAATTCACAGCTATATCACATTAAACAAGTTCTATGCCTTCCGTACAGCTCAACGACCTCGGCTATACAATAAGGAAAATAATAGTACTCTATTTGATAAGATTACTGTGGAGAATAAATAAATAAACCATTTATCATAATACCAGGCACATAGTAAAATATCAATAAATTATGGCTAAACAAATGTCTCAGTGACTTTATAGGTGAAAGAAATATTTTAACATCTATAACCTTAAAATGAAACTTGCTTTTTAAGCGAGGCTCAATCTAACATAATTTATTCTATCCTCTCCCTATCCTTAGTCAACCCAACCACATGATGGCCTAAAACATTCTTTTAGTGCTTGTCAGGTGTGAAGCAGAAAAATGAAAAATTTATGAAAAACTACTTTACTAACATCTCCTTTCTTAATTTTTTAAATATGTTTCTTTATATCACTGAAACACATATAGATGAATACGGTAGTTTTTTCTCCATACTATTTATTGAAATATTTATTTTCTTACTAGACCCTTGTTGTTTTCCTTTCTAATGCTCTTTGAATTCTTCTTTGAAATTGTACAAATAATGAATTGCTCATAAATATTATCTCTTGCATTGACTTTTTTCTTTAAACTATTAATTATAAAAATTCTGTTAATTATATTTACTACTTATATTTATTTTCATCATTCCCTTAATTTAAAGTGATTTATATGTGAAAATAGAATGAATCACATGTTTACTACTTAGGCTTATTTTCATCATGCACTTAATTTAAAATCACTCTCAAGGTACAGATTTGATATAATAACACATGTGTGTGTGTGTGTGTGTGTGTTTTCTATCCTCCACTTGCCTTAGATCTTCTTCAACAGAAAACAAAACAAAACAACAACAAAAAAAAAACCAAGGCAAAATTTCTTCTTGGAAAACTTGAGACATTGGATTCATTTCACTAGTTTCATAAAATTTAATTTGGGTTTCTTATTCAAGATAATTTAGAATAGTCCTGAGCATATTTTTTCAGGGCAAAGGCAACTTCTCCGAGTATCTCAGTCCACTAGCTATTCGAATGTTCACTACAAAATTGCTTGACAGTCCACCAGTGAACCATGATCAATGTCCTGATCTAGAACATAAACTTACTTTTAGGAAATCACTTTTGAAAATCTACCCAAACACATCAAAATCCATCCATGACTTCCTTACAGAAAGCACCCTAAGGAAAGAATTTGCAAGGATTATTTCATGGGTGTGTCTGCTACTAGTTTTTTATGCTTGATTGCTTGTTGTTTGGCAGAAATCAATAGTTTTCTTTACACCACAGGGGTGGAAGTGTGGAGGCAAACTGCAAGTTATCAGTCCTCCAAATGCAGATTAAACCTTTCACTGCTGTCTCTCCAACGTGTGCCCTGAACGTACCACTTGGTTTAGAATTACAAAAGACTGCATTTAGCAAAGCTTTAATTTAAAGTAGACACAGGTGACAGCTCTATTATTTTTGCATGCTCAGATGCACCCACATTTGTTTGTATTTATCTCAGCTGTGTATATATACAAGTATTTGTTGTAATTGTTAGTCTCGGCCGTAGTTGAAAATAAATATCTCAAATGTCTAGCAAGGCTAAATTAAGTTAAGAAAATCACACTTTTTACCCTCACCCGCTTTGACCCTGCTTTACTGAGGAAAATTGCAACAATTTAAAAGTTTGAAGCTCCTATTTTCTCCTCTCATCAAAAGTGCTTTTCAAAATAGTCTTAGATAACTGATCTAGTCTAATTTCAGTGCCCTACTGGCCTTCTCCCCATTACATTTAACACAACAAAAATAATTTATTTTAAAGTTTCTCATATACACATGAAATAGTTTTAATTAATTTTGATTGCTGAGAATATAAAAAAGTATTATGTGCAAAAGAATTGTGGCATAACCTATTTTAACTCTTCTGGTATCTCCCTGGTTATTGTAAATTGCAGGCCTAACTTTAGGTTTTGTTTGTTTCTTTACATTTTACCTGTGGCTCATTCACTGTCTTAATGGGTTGCAAAACCGTGGGACACTGGATTCACCACTGGCAACCTAAGAGTCAACATGGAGTAAATAAGTGAGGGTCAGGGAAATTCCTAAGAGAAAAAAGAGAAATTATAAATGAGGAGGTGGACTAAGAAGATGGATTAGCAGAATTTCTACGGGGCGTGTAATTTTCAAGATACATATGAGTTTCACATGAAAATGTAAGAAAATATGGTAGCTGTCTTTGAAGTTCATGTAGCTGTTCTTTTTGGTAAAAATAGATGATTGGTTTTCAGTAGTGGCTCTGAGTTGGTTTGCTTTCAAATGGAAAGACAGTGTTGTTGTTGTTTCTGTTATTTTTATTGTTGTTTTAACTTGAAAGAAGACCTGAGGCTGATAAGCAACTTTGTTGGCTACTTTATTAGTCAAAATATAGAGCTTTGAAACCATGGTGATATTAAAGTGAGCTCCTCTTGAGGTTTGAGGAAGCTTATTAATGATGAGACAGCATTTTGGTTCTATAAACCTTAACCTTTCTTTTCCCTTAGTCCCCATTCTCACATTCTGTCTAGAAATACATTGACGTTAACATTGAAAGGGAAACAAAATTGTGATTATTTCTTTTGCCTCTACTTCTATTTCCCACCACAAGATGTCTCAGTATATATTACCAAGCTACACCCATTTCTCAATCATGTACTACAAATCTTCTAACTCTAAAATATAGTATTGTGCAGCATTACTGGTCTTTCAAATTGTGCCTAATAGCATAATTTCTTCCTTTTAATATCTCCTTTAAGTTGATATTGTTCATAAAAAAATAATTTTTAGTCTAATTTGTGAGACATTATTGATAGTGAGACTATTTTATACGTTGTACAGAACTTTCTTCTGCCAAAATATAATAAATTGTTAACAAAAATGTATTTGACCAAATTCTTTAGGGTAAAGATCACAATCTGAAAGAAAACTATCTCCTTTGAAAGGATTAGAACCTGCAGTTAGATACAAATGAGATAAGAAAAAGTAGCTACATGTTAAATCATAAAACAGCAAAGGGGATACTTTATGGAAATTAAATCACAAGATAATAATTTGAATTTGACAAGGTGATAATTAAAGTCCCTAGATGGATTTCTTCTACATCTGCATGCCTTTCAGTAAAGTTGGTTAGCATATTAACTATTGCTGTAGAATACTAAAAATATTCATGGGATGTAAAACTTCAAATTATTATTCATTTCAATTTGTATAATAAGTGTAACAAAATGCAATGCATATAATATTACACAAGATGTACTAAACTCTATTATAGACATTTTTACAGCACAGGCAGGACCCTTAGATAAAAAGAATTTGTCTTGAAATATTCAAGACACTTCAGTATGAATTACCAGTTTTTACAGTTAAAAATAAATTTTGTGTATCTTTAATGTTCTTTAAGGCTAATAACCTCTTATTTTTTATTTTATTTTTTTATTGTTAAATTTATTGGGGTGACATTGGTTGATAACAATTACATTGTTTCCAGATGTACAATTCCACATTATATTGTCTATGCATTGCATTTTATGTGCTCACCACCCAAAATCAGCTCTCTTTCCATCACCATATATTTGATGCCCCTTCCCCCAATTCTCCCACCCATCTTCCCCCTTACCCTCAGGTAACCATTAAACTATTGACTGTGTCCATGAGTTTTTGTTTCTTTATTACTTTCAGTTTTGTATTCCAACTATGAGTGAGGTCAGGTGTCTTGATTCTTTCAGTCTGAATGATTTCACTTAATAAAATCTTTTCAAGGTCCATCCATGTTGTCACATATGGCTGTATTTCATCTTATGGCTGAGTAGTATTTCATTGTGTAAATGTACTGCAACTTCTTTATCCAGTCATGTATCAAAGGACACTTTGGTTGTTGCCATGACTTGGTCATCATGAACAGTGCTGCGATGAACATTGGGATACATATATCTTTGTGGATTAAGGTTTTCAGGTTTTTTGGGTAGATACCCAGGAAAAGGGTTGCTGGGTCATATGGGAATTACATTACTAGTTTTTTAAGGAATCTCCTTACTGCCTTCCATAGTGGTTATAGCAATTTTCTTTCCTACCAGTGGAGTATAAGGGTTCCTTTTTGTTCACTGCCTCTCTAGCACTTGTTATTCCTTGTCTTGTTGATTATATAGCCATTCTAACAGGTATTATAATGGTATCTCATAGTTTTAATTTGCATTTCCCTAATTGTTAGTGATGTTGAGTATTTTTTCATGTATCTGTTGGAAGTTTGTATGTCTTCAGGGGAGAAGTATCTGTTTAGGTCTTCTGCCCATTTTTAAAATTGGATCATTTTTTTGTTGTTGTTATTCAATTGTATGAGTTCTTTATATAATTTTGGTATATGGTAACAATTCACATTTCAGATTTATTCTTTTGCATGTGGTTTTTCAATTTTCTCAGCACCATTTATTGAAGAGGCTTTCCTTTCTTCATTGTATAGTTTTTGCCCCTTTGTCAAAAATTATCTGTTTATATACTTGTGGGTTTATTTCTGGATTTTTTATTCTATTCCATTGGTCTGTGTGTCTACTTTTCTGCCAATACAAAGCTGTTTTGATTATTGATGCTATGTAGTATAGACTGAAGTCAGGGAGTGTGATACCTCCAGCTTGATTCTTATTTTGGAAGGATTGCTTTGGCAATTTGGGGTCTTTTGTGGTTCCATATGAATCTGATAATCTTTTTAAAATCTATTTCTCGAAAGAATGTCTGTGGGATTTTGATGGAAATTGTAATAAATCTGTATATCACTTTTGTTAATATGGCCATTTTAACTATGTTGATTCTTCCAATCCATGAATACAGAATATCTTTCCATTTCTTTCTTTCTTCTTCAATTTATTTTAATAGTGTCTTCTAGTTTTCAGTGTATAAGTCCTTCACATTCTTTGTTAAGTTTACTCCTAAGTATTTTATTCTCTTTGTTTTGATTGCAAGCAATATTGTTTTTTTCTTTTCTCTTTTTTTCTGAAATTTTATTGTTTGTATATAAAAATGCTGTGGATTTTTGTACATTGATTTTGTATCCTGCAACATTACTGTATTTATTTATTATTTCTAACAGTTTTCTGATTGACCTCTTATTTTGAGTGACTAATTTTTAATATTATGCATTTAGACATGTGCACATGAACATATATATGCATATGAATATAAGTAGGTAATTAGTGTAAACTATATATTTGACTGTTAATTTTTTTTTCTCTAAAGGAAACTTGGGATTCAGTGACCAGAAGAAGAGTGCATAGAAGATATATGATTAAAAAAAAATTAATGACCATTATATGTTCTAATTTCAAATACCAATATAACATATTACGGTAATTTTTTTTTTTATCATTTTTTACATACATTCTAATTTGGACAGTTATATGAGAAACCATTTTTAACATGATGATATTAAGACCCTGTTTAAAATTTTGAGAAAGAATTGCTTAGTGTGCCCACGTATTATGGGTAGTAGGTGTCACCCTTGAGAATTTCTTTGGACTTAGGTGACTTATACAAAGAACATTTCTGTCATATAGAATTTAAAAATAAAATAATGGATCACTATACAGAGAGATATACAACCTTTTCTAGCCTATGAAAAAGCATACAAAGAGCTACGAATAAAGAGATTCTGAAATACATTATCACTTACATTGATAATAATTTTATATACATAAGACATTATTCTTATGGCTTTGAATGTAATTACCAATTTCATATATGCAGCAAATATTGCAATGAACAATGCAGGGAAACTTTGGTCCATAGTCAATGGGCAATCAACAATGAAACCTGATGCTCCCCTTGGGGAATGTTAGCTGAAACAGGAGAGAAAAGAAACATGATCGCAAAAGGGCAGATCATTTGAGAGACCAACTTTATTATATTAAATTATGTTAGAATAGAAAAAAAATGGTTTTGGAAAAGTCTTGAAAGCTGCACACAAGAAAGTACAAGTTCCACTTAAAGAACAACAACAACCAAAAGACAAAAAGTGAGGGGGAGAGAGAGAGAGATCAGAAGCAAGAATATGGATGAAAAATTAAATGTGACTGAAGGGTACATTTGTGGAATGTGAACATTTTGACAAACAAGGAAGAAAAGCAATTTAAAGTGTAATAACAAAATTCAGAAGAAACCACCCTTGCAGATTAAGTGAAAGCCCTAGGTGGCATAAACAGCTCAAATTATATATGTACTTAAGGAGAGATTTAGATCACACAGAGCTGATGTTGCATCTGGAAGGGAGAAGGATGTAACATGCTCTCTGCAGGTGACTGGAATTGATTCCTCAGCTTCCTAGACTCTGGGATGTGTTTAGGATCTTGGCACGTGGAAATGTACTTTATTTATCCCCTTGGGGGCTTATCAGGACAGGAGCCTCATTGCTGCTGTGTTTTACAGTTTATATTTTATGTCTTTTTTTTATATGATATTTTATTTTTTCATTAGGCAAGCCAACAACTAATTATTGTTTTCCAACAAATTACCACCATCACAAACTGGTTAGCTACTCGGAGCAGTCATCTTCTTAAAGTTCACCAGAAAACAGGAAAGAATAAAATAAAAATTCAGCTATTCTAGAAAATCATGTGTCTTTTATATGTTCAGCTGTCAGACACTTATCTCTTTTAGAGACATAAATCTTTGGTCTATTATATGAATAAATACAGTAGACTCTGTTAACCAGAACTCAAGCAGCCTGCACTCTCAAGCAACCAGAAAATAATCAAATAAATGATATGTTAAATAAAAATTAAAATGAAATACACTTTTAGTAGAAATGAAAGTTTAAAGTTGGCATGCAACTGTATATCATACAAAAACTTGACTTTGTATAAAAAGCATAGAGCCTCAAAGCAAGCTGCTATTGGTTAATTTTTCAAGAAAGCTACACACAAGTTTGCCAGTACAGCATCATCTACTGATGTAGATCCGAAACCATCCACATCCACTTCTCCTCTGTCCTGATTATACCATCAAATCCTGATGATCCTCGTGCAATGTCTACCCAGTAAACTCTCTACACCTACTGTAACAGTGTTGTGTGTAGGTGTGTGTTTTTTTCTAAGTTACTTGAAGTTTAAAAAATTATGTTAGTGAAGTTCATGAAGTTGAAAAATATATTGACTGCCCTTTAACTGAAATTGCACACTGCATTCACAAAGCTGTTTTTATAATAAAACTGTTACATTAAGTTTGTCTTTGTCTTAATTTGCTTTAAATTACTGTATTTCAATATTAACATCAAGGCAATACAGAGTTAATAGTATGTATGGTATGGTATGGTATATAGTATTAGTTTGACCTATTTTTAATAATGACTCTCAAGCAAACAAAACTACATCTATCCAACATCTACCAGTTCTCATGGGTGCTGGTTAACTGAGAGTCGACTGTATAAGTTTTGAAAAAGATATATTTTTGGAGAAAACAGAAAAGAACATGTTTTTTACCCCCTACTTAATGATTTCATTTTCCCTCACACTTATTCTCATTTTTTTCTACTTAAGACATAATTTTTCCTCTACTGAACTTTTATTTGTATGAAAGATTTGATTTTTATGTTGTCTATTATTTTAGTCCATTGATATTTAAATTTTTAAAATTATTGTTATTATTTACCCTGATTTTGTCTGCAGTGCTTATGGGCATAATCATAAATATTTTCACTGCTCTCTGTTCAACAAAATAAAAAAAAGTTTTCTATACTTTTCAACTTTTGGATATTTTATATTTTACATTTATATTTTTTCACTTGACTCTTCGTATAAAATACAAACTCTCATGTTCACTGTAAATTTGACTAGTACTCACTGTGCTATTGCTGAAGGCTACCTACTGCAATGATTAGCCCATGTGCTCAGGTGTCACTGACAACATAAGGCCAAATAAACATCTAGGTGACATGAATTGGCTAATCAGTGAACCCTAAGCTGCCAAGAACATAACTGGGTACTGTTGAATGTGTTTTCAGGAAATAAACTCATTTTAAGCGTTCTGTATTTTAGTTAAAGTCCCTTTTCATCTCTTTTTAAACGGTCTCTTCTAATCTTTGCAGGATTATCCATTCTGATGCCATCTTCGTGGCTCCTCCACCTGTGCCTCTGTTTATTTGTTTTTGTGTCTGCAAACTGCACATGAAAGTAACTTGTGTGGATGGGCTCATTTTCTAAGTATCCAGAAAAGCAAAAATCCGTCTAGTCACTAGAGAAGAGTATCTGCCGTTACATCCATATGGCATTTAATTCTCACCTACTTTGGTGGCTTCTATTAGCCTATTTACTTCTGAGGTTTCTTAAATGAGCCAGACCCTTTTGTAGTTTTATTACTTGAAACATTTTGCAATGGAAAATCCTTACTGAGACTAGATCTCCTGATATTTGTTTAAACATATCAATAAATAGAGGTTAAGAAATGCTGCTAGTTAAGCCATTCAACAAAATATTATTATGACTTCTTAAGGATAGCTTGAATTATCCATTGTAAAGTCATGGTTTCTATGTTTAGGAAAGATTTTTAAAAAGGAATAAGTTACTTTGCTATACAGAAAAAAGTAAACCTTTTTTTCCAGAAACATGTAAGTTTGAAAAATCAGGAATGCACAATTTACACCTATCTGGGCACAATAAAGAACTTCCTGGTAAAAATCTGTCAAAAGAATTTGTACTGATAATTTGACCCTTACAACATGCCAAAAATACTTTGGGGAAGATGGAAAATACCAACATTTAAACTTCTGTGGAGGGCGCATAACCTAAGAACTCTTAGAGCAGTCATACATGATGTCCAGTGCACTGTTTTTGATACTTTCATTTGCTTTGTCCTGTGACTTTGCAGAGCCTTCAGGAAAGTACGTTGCTTGCACATCCTTTGCCCATTGCCTCTGGCTTTGATGATGATTTTGGTTGGCTAGTGGAAATTGAGCAGATGTGGTGTGAGCACAGGGTTTCAGCAAACTTCTGTGATGTCTTGGCCTCCTGTGCTTCCATCATTTGTCAGGAGAAGAATATGCTCCATATCACCATGGGTCCCAGAATGAGAAGATGTATGCAGCTGAGCTAGACCTAATTCATAGCCCAGGGCAACATCTAGGAAGGCCCATTGCAGCCCCTGGCTCAGCCACAGCTGACCAACAAGGCCATGAGGAAGGACTGACTGTTAGTGTACGCCTCTGAGCTTTGTGGTTGTTTATGAAGCAGCACGATGCAGTAAAATCTTGACTAACGGAATGCTTTCTGCATGACACCTATTTTGTGTCCTGCAAGCTTCTATTAAAGTCATATTCAGTGAAAACCTATTTAGCTGTGTTGTTGGGGACCAAGGGACAAGTTCCAAACTTGAAGTGATGATGTATGTTGAGTGAGAACAGCATCTATCCAAGGAAACCAGAACAAAGAAAATAAAGGATGAGTGTGGAAAAGTGCTACATGCTTCTAGAATCAGATAGTTCACTAACGGGCAAGTGACAACTATGGTACACAAAGTGGTGGGATATGTAAGCATTTTCTAGAGATTCTTAGACATACCTAGAGAGAGAAACCCTATGAAAGACTATATTTTCTGCCATAATACACAAAGGGACATGGGCTATTGCTATTTAGGCATTAAAGGAAAGCATGACATACCCCTGAAGGCGGAATAAGTATGGGGCACCTGGTTTACATTTATATAAGTTTTTGCACAGTACAATCCAACCTTCTAAGCACAATGCAAAGTAGCATATCTAATCTATTAAGCACAGTGCCTCTTAACTCATAATATATTGAATATAGCAATCCTGCCATAGATTCTAGTACTTATTGAGCTCTTTCTATGTACTAGGTTGAGCAAAATTTTTTTCAGGTTTTAACTCATTCACAGATTTATTAGATAAATAATTTTACTATCTCTGTTGCATGTGTGAGTAAATTATAGCTTTGAAAAATTTGGTATCTAGACTCAATCTAGCAACCAAAAAGCATTTTTACTTCTTACATAACATGCTTTTGCTATTTTTCCCTTTCTCCCTATAGTTGTGACTCCTAGCACATTGCATTGTTTTAAAAGAGGATGGAGTCCAGTATTCATAAAAATTTTAAATATATATAAAATACGTGTTAAACATTAAACATGTAAAATTATATATATATATATGTATATATATATATATATATACTAATAAAATCGCTTTATTGTTAAGAATTCTAGAGCATACCATTCTTGAAGTGAAATCTATACTTGATAGATTTTGTCTGAGGATCAAGTACATCATCTACAAAGTTATGATCCCATTAGGGCAGAAAACTTCCTTTATAAGCTATCTGCTAGACACATCATTATTTTCTTTCTATTCTTCTTCTTTTCTCTAGGAGAAGTATTTACCAAAATCCAGCCCACAAGGAAGCAGCTTTGCTGAAGTGAGATAGGCAAATCATCTGTGTATGTCATAGACACAGGCTGATAAATCATATCATTAACAAAAGTCAGTTATTAACCTTTTTTCACATTAAAAGAAACAAAAAAGGAAAATTCACAAGCCAGATGGATGCATAAAAAAAGCATTTTATCACTGACTGACCAGACACTTGCAAATACAATGACATCACCTAAAATTTAAAAAAATAATAAAATAAAAAAGACTCTTTTCCTAAATAATAATTCAGTTTTACACCTGAACAAAGGAATTTTTTTCCACTTATTTGGTTTACCTCAACAGATGCAAAGTTACAATTCCCTTGAAAGAAAGTGAATTGTAAATTAGAAGTAATTTTCTCTTTCTATTAATTGTATTAAGAAGTACATAGAAACATATTTCCAGAGTAATTTATAAAAATTATTGAGTAAGATTTTTGTCATTACCATTTTCCCCAAAATACCTTGAATTTGTAAAAAAAACAAAAAAATCAATCAGCAATATTGATTTAAAAGGTAATGTTCAATATACCACAGTATAAATTCTTATCAGTGGTAAAGGGAGATGTTCATCCCTTTTTGAGATAGTCTTTGAATTTTCTCTGTGTAAGTTCTCTAAAAATTCAAGACTCTATAAAACTGAAAGTAACAATGACACAGAGGCTTATGGACACACTCAGTAGCTTGGTGATTGCCTGAGGGAAGGGGGGAAGGGGAGAAGGAGAGAGGGAGGGGAGGCGGGAGAGGGCACCAGCATTGTGGACACAATAAATAGTTTCGTGGTTACCTGGACAGGAGGGAGGTGGGGAGAGGGAGAGTTTGGGGTGGGGGGGAGGTGGGAGTGGGCATCGGATATATGATGATGGAGGGGGAGCTGATTCTGGGTGGTGGGCACATAATGCGATGCATGGGTGATGTGATGTGGACTTGTATATCTGGAAACTATCTAATTGTTACCAATCAATGTCACCCCATTAAATTTAACAATAAAAAAAAAATTGAAGGGGAAGCCGGGATGGCTCAGTGGGTTAAGCGCTCACTTTGCAGCGCTGGGGACCAGGGATCGAATCCCGGCCCCAGCCCGTGCGGAACCATATGCTGAACTGGGAGCTCCCCCAGTTTAGTTCTCTCTCTGTCTCTGTCTCTGTATCTCTCTCTCTCCCTGTCAAAAATAAATAAATAAATAAATAAAAATATATTAAAAAAAAAATTCAAGACTCTTGAATCTCCATTGTTGGTTCTACCAATGCAAATAGCTCACAAGGTAGCATGTATGCGATCCTATAACTTTCAATAATTACAAGTAAAATGTTATCAAGCAAAAGGGACTATTTTGATTACTTATTATATTAATTTCCACAGCTGTGTAACAAATCACCTTGAAACTTAATGACTTAAAACAACACACATTTATTAGCTCAGAACATCTGTGGGACAGGAGTCTTGGACACAGTTTAGCTAGATCCCATGCTCAGGGTCTCACTGGCTGCACTCTGAACTGTGTTCTCATCTGAAAGTTTGACTGGAGAAGAATTAGCTTCTAAACTCTTTTCGCTTTGGCAGAATTCATTTCCTTGTGGCTACATGACTGATCTTTTTGCTAACTATGGTTGGAGGTCCCAGTTAGGTCGAAATGCTGCCTGCATTCCCTTGAGACTGTTCACAGTTCTTTGCCATGAGGGTGTTTCTAATGTGGGCATTGAATTCCTCATGCCTATGAGAAAGGATTGCCTTGTTGACCAGGACAAAGTCTTGTGTAACATAATATAATTAACGAAGTGACAACCTGTCACCTATCCCATATTCTATTGGATAGAAATAAATCACAGCTCCTGTCCACATTCAGGGGGAGGGACTTATGTAATAGTGAGGTGTGAACAAAAAGAAGTGAGAATTATCGGGTCACATTAGAGCCCATCTGCCACACCTATATATATAATATTTGAGGGTAACTTCTCAGAAGGACTATAGCATAGCATAAACATAGTATAAGTCTATTCTAAAGTCTAATTCTGAGAGAAAGTAAGTCTATAGCTAACTATGATACTCTGATTTTAGAAGTTACTATACAACCGGAGCTAAAATATTCTGCTGGATGTTCACAAACATTGACTGGTATGTTTGTATCAGTTGATAACATATTAAAATATTTTCATACTCTAGAAATGAAAAATAAGATCTCTGTTTGTATGGAATTTGCTTTCCATTGATAATGACTGCTCACATTCACATTCATGATCAAGGCCAAGTAATAATCCTCACAAATTTATGAGATGGAATTCTGATTTCTCAAGCCTCACAAATGACAACTAGGCTCTAATTAAATTTGCTCTAAGTAAATCTGAGGTAGAGCTGCTAAATATAGAGAAAGGTTTATAAAAAACAAACAAACAAAAGAACTTGATCTCTTTATACTTTTTCTCAGTAAAACAGCCCATCTAACTTATTTTCAGGGAAAAGAGCATGTAAAAAATTACAGACATTAAAACTTCTCTTTCCAAAATAATTGTTGGAATATTACCAAATATAAAAGATCCAGCAGATTTGATTTAAACTGGGTGCTTTGAAAAAGTAAAAATCAATGACTAAACTACATTTTTCAGATGACAAAATAGAAGCATTGAGATTACATGGCTTTCCCAGGTTCACACAAAAAATATTGGAACAGAGATTCAATTTCAGGCAGCTGACTTTGGAGCTCAAGCTATTAAACTTTATCCATTAACATGCAAATGTTATTCTCTCTATCTGGAAAAAATAAAATCATTTTTTAAAACACACTTCAGATATTTTCTTTCATTGAAAAAATACTGAATACACCAAGTAGATATTTAATCACAGGGTCCTACGAGTCCTCCATGTAAGACCTAGCCCCTGTCACATTCTAATGCAATATGTGTAGTTATGTTTTCTTTCTCATAGTGAACAGTTAATTCACTGGACCATAACCGTGTCTTGAATGTTGCATTAGCCCTTGCAGACAATGTAGTACATCGTGCATAGGAGAAATTCTGACGTCTTTTAAATTCTACCAAAAACAGTCGAACTATGGTTAGTAGAAAAGTGGCCTCTTAATTTGAGGGAGGACCATTGTGGTATTTACAACAGGCTTGTAGCCTTGGAGGTTCCATATTGCAGACATTTTCTCCATAGTATGTATTCTAAGGCCTTATGATTTAGCCTAATCTTAATTGTTTAGAAAAATAAATTAATTTATTTTTCACTTTTCAACTAGAGTAAACAGAATTTATTGTTTTTTTTCAATCATTATCACACTAGCAGTCTCTTCTAAAATGAATTTGTTCTGGAAAAGAACAGATCAGAGCCCTCTGTGTTCGAATACAGTAGCAGAATATTTTGAAATAATTATAAAGCAAAATAGATAATTGTATTTCCAAGCTCTTTAAAATATATATATAAAATGTTATGTGCTTGAAGCTGTATACAAATATAGTTACAGTCATTACCCACCAATATATCAATTACAGATAACACTGTGTGTATATGTTCTCTATTACACAATCAGAAAATAAAGAAAAAAGATTATAATAATTTTTATAATTTAATTTGCTTCATTCACTGTTAAGTAACCTTTTCATAACATTAGGTGCTTGCTGTGTTAGTCCTTTTTGGAAAGTGGAACAGTACACCTAAAAAGAATGTTTTCATATTAATCAAGGCTGACAAAAATATACTGAATAAAAGTAGAAAGTAGGCAGGTTGGGGGTTAGCAGAGAGACAAATGAAGAAGACCTGATTGAAATTATTAGATTTCAGAAAAGTATCTGTTGACTTTTTATGTTTTTAATAATTCTTCTATTAGCTTCCAAAAATACAGCTGTTTTCAGTGATTGATAAGTTTCCTTGCTTTTAAGCTTATTCACATCCATTAGTTCTGCCTTTTTCTCCTGTTAAAAATCTGAAGCTGTCAGACTGAAGTAGTATGATCAGCTAATGTTCATTCCAGATTCAAAGCAT
The DNA here is from genome assembly GCA_004027555.1 of Craseonycteris thonglongyai. NCBI lineage: Eukaryota > Metazoa > Chordata > Mammalia > Chiroptera > Craseonycteridae > Craseonycteris > Craseonycteris thonglongyai. Next base: position 20,480 of record PVKE010015959.1, read on the forward strand.
GTCACCGGGGGTGGCAAAGTATTCTTAATCACTAATAAATGGTTTTTTAAATATTGTCTGTTAACACTGGTCACTACATTCACTCCACTCACTCCACTGGATATGTTGAAATAGACACCAAGCAATTATAGAAACTGTGTTTAATAGGCTTTTGATGATCAATTTTCTCTAAATACTTCACTATTAGAGTGAACCAAAGCAGATATTTGAAATACAGTATATTTTACATGAGACTTTTATTTAAAAATAGTACACAGCTATATTTTTAAAATAGGTTAAGCCACTTTATAGTTGTAAGTTCAAATTTACTTATGATTATATTCTTTGTTCCCAGTATTTGATTATTATTTTACAAATTGTTCTTTTTAATTTCTTCTACAATAGTTTCACAGTTTCTGCCTTATTGCATTTAAACCCATTTTGAACAACAAAAGGAAAATGTTTCATGAGGAATAAATGATCTCTAAAACATAAAATCCCAAAACACTGGATATTAAAAGTGATTGCCAGTATAACTCTTACAGGATAGAGAACCCAAATCTTTTTTTTTTTTGTCTTATAAAAATATAGAAGATGGGGATAGCTGGGCTGACTCAGCAGGTTGAACATTCGCTTTGTGGTCCCAGGGTCCAAGGATCGATTCTCAGTTTCAGCACCTGCCCGGGCAGACCCATATGCTTAACTGTGTTGTGGTCCCCAATTTGATTCTCATGAGGGTGAGGGTGTTCTTCCATGTAGGAGGAGCCCCGATTTGATCCCTAGCTCTGGGAGGCACACCTCCCATGCAGGAGGCCCCCAGCCTGGTCCCCACATTGTGCAGCTCCCCACCTACTCGTGTGGAACAAAACCATGTGGAAAATTGATATACAACGATGGAGATGGATCTGGCCCCTTCCGCTATTCCCTCTCTCTCTCTGTCTCTGTCCCTCTGTCTATCAAAAACAATAAAATAAATATTAAACACACACACAACAAAAAACAAGATGATCTTAATAAAGTACAACAACAGCAAAAACCTCAAGGGGAGAAGAAGAGGTGCCAAGATGAAATATACATATAAATATACATAACATAAACCAGTCTATCAATTGATTTGCTAAGTGTAGAAAGTGATAGATGAATAATTGAATAAAATGTGAGAAGAAGGCTATTTTCAAAACCAGCTGCCAAAATTGCGTTGTTCTATATATTCTATTGTCTTTCATGGTTTTCCTGCTTTTGCGTCCCTCTCTCCATTCACCTCTCACCTTAATTCCCTGGTGCTCTGCACCCACTACTTTGAGGTCTTGCATGTCTTGTGTTTGGGTGATTAATTTTACCCTTGTAACGGATTAGAAATATAGAGCTGTAGTGGAGAAAAGAGAGAATGAGGAGAGAGAAGGTGTGCAAGAATAGTCAATATTGGTCATCGAAGCTGACAGCCTAGTCATACATGGATAGTGCCTCCAAAGGATACTTTGTGTTTCATTTTCTTCATTTAAAAAATAAATAAATAAGTACGGGGGATGTCAGAATAAGTCAGCTGCTGAGCATTTGACTCTCAATCACAAGGTCCAGAGTCAGATTGCTGGCAGCAGCCCACGCAACTCCATATGATAAACTACTGTGCTACTGGTAACTGCTGAGCCTGGGAGTGAAGGTTCTCAACTCCCATTCAGGCAACCCCAAACCCACCTGTGTGAAATGCAACCATGTCACAACTAATAATGTACAACTATGAAGACTGCTCTGAGCCCTCTCTATTCTCTCTTCTCTGTCTCTCTCACCTCTCAAAGATAAATAAACAGACAAAATAATAAGCACAGTGTACATTGAATATATGTCACTATTTGGGTCAATGGAGAAAGAGAGTAAAAGGAAAATAAGCAATTTAGTTTTCAGTTACTTTGGAGAGATTTCTCTGAGAGGTAGTATCTCACTAGATCCCTGAAGAATATATATAAATTAAATAGACGAGGCACATGGGGTTTGGGAGAAAAGTATTTCCTAAGCAGAGAGAATGACATGTATGAAAATTCAGAAGCAAGAACAATGTTACTAGTTTGAAGAAGAAAAAGAAAAAAATAATTTAAAGTAGAGAAGACAGTATTTGAAAAATAAGGCTGGAGTGCTTACTACTGAAATACCTTTAAAATACATTAAAAATCTCTGACTGTGTGCTTCAAATAATAAGCAGCCACTAAAAGTTTTAAGAAGAGCAATGTCATGATCAGATTTACCTTTTTAAAAGCCCATTTTGATTTCTTCATGGACAATAGCATGTGAAGAGGTTAAGAATGATTTCAGGTGACACGCAAGGAGATTGTTTAAGTGGACCTTGTTGAAATTAGATGATATAGAATTTGATTACCAGGGATGACATAATAAAGTATCATAAACCGTGTGGCTTAAAACAATATTATTTAAAAGACAAGAAGTCTGAAATCAATGCTTTCTTGAAGTCTCTATAAAAGAAACTTCATGCCTTTCTGTTAGTTTCTAGCCATCGTACCACTTCTTGGCATTTTTTTTTTTTTTTTGGCTTGTAGATATACCATTCTGGTCTCTGCCTTTATCACTACTTAGTATTTTCCTTGTGTGTCTTCACATCACCTGCCTTCTTTGTGTCTGCCTCTGTATTTTTCCCCATCTTCTTTTAAGAATACCAGTTATATAGGATTTAGGCCCACCCTAATGACCTCATCTTAACTAGGTACATCTGCAAAGATAATATGCCAAAAGAGATCACATTCACATGTCTCAGGGATTAGAATTTTTATATATTATTTTGAGGTACACAGTTTAACACAAAACATAGTTTTGAAAGAAAATAGGATGATGGGTAGTTGAAATGAATCATAAAATGATTTTAAAATATATTTATAGTGGTAGACTCAACAAGACTCGGTGATTGAGTGGGATTTGAGAGATGAGGCAGAGTTACGGTTGATTTCTTAGTTTCTGACATGAGTAATAGATGATGATGCCATTTGTTGAGACAGGAAATTCAATAGATCAAAAAAAAAAGTAGTAGGGTGAATGTAGGTTCATTTTTGACATGCCACTTTTAACCCATCTGTGAAATTTTAAGGTGGAACTATATGTAAACTTGGTGAATAAAAAATGCCTTTGGAATTTAAATGAGAGATCTGGGATAGAGATATATGTGTGAGTGTCATTTGTATAGAAATGACAATCAGAGCTATGGAAGCAGATAATATTTCCCAATAACACAATGTTTAGTCAGAAGAGGGGAAAAAAACAAACTACTATCAACATTAAACATTTAAAAGTCTAACACAGACTAATATTGTTGGCCAAATATGGATAAAATTTCCTGTGACATATGTAATGATAAACAAAAAAACTGGCGATATTTGAAACAATAATTTGCAAGACATAGGATATCAGGCAAACAAACAGTAATCCCTGAGAAAGAATCAAACAGTTGAGTTCTATGTTTGAATAGCTAAGATCAGAAACAAATGAATGCTCTCAAATCTTCTATTTATAATAATATGATACTGAAGAATCTAGCCATAGCTGTAAAGCAAGAAAAATAAAAGAAAGTCATTCAGATTGAAGAGCAAAATAATTTTTTTTCCTGCAGACAATAAAATCAACTACATAAAAAACTTAATAGAATCTATAAAAGGTTACTATAACTAACGTGTAATTTTAGCAATGTTGCATATACAAAAAATCTCAATATACAAAAATCAATTATATTAGAAACAACAGTAATGAACAGTAATGAAATTTTAACAAAATGCTATTTCTAATAGCATAAAATATAAAATATTTAAGTATCAATCTGAGAAATTATGTGAAAGGTCTATACAGTTAAAATTATAAACAATGTTGAAAATTTTTTGAATTATATAAAATGCAGAGCTAAACACTTTTCAAGGGCTAGTCTACTTAATATTTTTAATATGTCAATTTTCCCCAGGTTGATAAATAAATTCTATATAACCTTCTTCAGTTCTATGTGGGAAATGACCAACTGAATTTAATATTTTTTTATGAAAATACGAAGAACTTAGTACAATAATAATATTTTTAAAAAGAGCAAAGCTTGGATTATAATAATATTAAGACAGTTATATACTGGCATGAAAACAGACAAACTGATCAGTGGAACAAAACTAAGTCCATAGACATACACACATAAATGGACCATTGATTTTGAATGAAAAGATAAAGAAAATTTGGTGGTAATATTCATCCTTTCAAAAGATGGTGCTAGGATAACTAGGTAGTCATTGAAAAATGATTGAAGGTTTAACCATATCTAATTAGCATACACAAAATTAACTCAAGGTGAATCATAGTTCTAAATGTAAAACATTAAACTATAACACTTTTATAAAAAATTAGTAGGAGAAAAGTATTCTTATGAATTTGGGTTAAATAAGGATTTGTCAGATGCAACAACATGACCGATGAAAGAATAGATTGAGAAACTGAACTTCATGAAAATAACAACCTTCAACCTTTCAAGAGACATTGTTACGGTACTTAGAAATACAATAGACTACAAGAAAATGTTTACAAAGAGTATATCTAATTTAGAATCTTTATCTAGAATGCATTGAAAAAAATCTCAAAACTCAATATGAAACAACCAACCCAATAAAAAAATAGGTAAAGCTAAAACAGATAATTGACCAAAGACATATGAATGACCAAAATGCACTGAAAAGATACTCAATATTATTAGTTGTTAGAAAAATGCAAACCAAAGCATAATGATAGAACTACATATCTACTGAAATGGCTAAAATAAAAAATATTGACTATACCAGGTATTAATAAGACCATGGAGTAACAAATTCACATACCCCGATGGTAAGTATGCAAAATGATTCACTCGCTTAAAAAACGAGGGGAAGCTGGGACGGCTCACTGGGTTAAGCGCTCACTTTGCAACCCCGGGGACTGAGGATCGAATCTCAGCCCCAGCCTATGCGGACCCATATGCTAAACTGGGGAGTGCTCCTAGTTCAGTTCTCACCAGGGTGAGACCCTGGCCCAGTTCCTGCCCTGTGTGGCCCCACGCCCACCTGTGGAATGAAAGTATGGGGCCAATGATGTACAACTATGGAGACTGCTCTGGGCCCTCCCTTTTCTCTGTGGGTGTCTCTCTCTCTCTCTCTCTCTCTCTCTCTCTCTCTCTCTCTCTCTCTCTCTCCCTCTTTCTCTCTCTCAGTCAAAAACAATAAAAATAAATAAATCTTAACAAAACAACAACAACAAACAAACCTTGGATGTTTTCTTAGAAGGTAAGCATATACATACCACATAATCTTGTCACATGATCTAGATAGGTATTTACCCAAGCTAAGTAAAAGCATATTTTTATTACAACACTTTAGACAGCTTTAATAGATATATCTTAAAAAACAAAACAAAACAAACAAACAAAAAAAACCTTAATGCATGTGATCAGGTAAAGCAGTAAAGAAATGATGATACAATGAAACACTATTCAACATGGATGAGGCTCAGAAAAAAATTACACTGAGAGAAAAACTCAAACAAAATAAAGTATATACTGTATGATTCTGCAAATGTAATTTTCTAGTTAATGCAAATTAATATAATCGCAGAAGAAATATTACTTATCTGAGAACTGGAAGGGTGGCAAGGGTTAAAGGAAGGAAACAGAAAAGGAAGACACTAAAAAGAGTGTGAGGAAATTTCTGCGGATGACAAATATTTTAACTGTCTTGATTGTGGTAATGTTTTTAGGTTATAGTCATATGTGAAAATTTATCAAATTGAATATTTCTAGTCTGTACCATTTACTATGTCAATCACACCTCAATAAAGCTGATAAAATGTTTTGTCTCCAATATCACGATGTTATATTATACATTAAATAATTATATCAGAGTAAAAGTGGAGGTGCTGGAAAAAGAGATTAAGAAAAAGATTGAAATGGGAATGCTGGGATAGCTCAGCAGTTGAGTGCTTGCCATGCAATCTCAAGGTTTGGGGTCTGAGTTGTGGCCTGGTCCATGCAGGCCCTGTGTGATGAATTGTAGTGCAACTGGTAACTGCCAGAATGGCAGTGAAGGTGCTCACCTCCCAAGCAGGAGGCCCCCAGTTTAGTTACTGTCTTGCTCTGCCCCACATTCACTTGTGTGAAATGAAACTATGTCACAATCAATGATATATAACCATGGAGACTGCCCTGGACCTCCCCACTTTCTCTCTCTCTCTCTCTCTCTCTCTCTCTCTCTCTCTCTCTCTCTCTCTCTCTCTCTCATTCTCTTTCTCGCCTCTCAAATAAATAAATAAATAATAAAAAGAAATAAAAGAAAAACAGCAAAGTGGTAAAGACCAAGAAAGGTCCAAAAGAGTAAAGACCAAGAAACTTTTTGTAATGCTCTTTAGAAGTCATAGAAATGGCCAACAGGTATATGAAAAGAAGCTCAACTTAACTATCTGTTAGGAAAATGCAAACCAAAGCCACAATGAGATATTACCTGACATCTGTTAGAATGGCTATCAACGATAAGGCAAATAATAAGTATTGGAGAGGCTGTGAAGAAAACAAAACTCTCATACACTGCTGGTAGGAATGTAAACTGGTACAGCCACTATGAAAAACAGTGTGAATGTTTCTCAAAAAATTAAGAATAGTTACCATATGACTGAACAATTCCTCTTCTGGGTATCTAACCAAAAGGTCTGAAAACTTTTGGCCTAAAGATATACATAACCCCATGTTCATTGTAGCATTGTTCATTGTGGCAAGGCATGGAAACAATCAAATGCTTCTTTGATAAATGACTGGAGAAAAAAGTCATAGTATGTTTACACAGTGGAATATTACCCATGCCTAAGAAATGATGATATGCTGCCATTTGCAACAACATGGATGGACCTTGAGATCATCATGTTAACTGAAATAAGTGAGATGGAAAAACATCAAGAACCAAATGACTTCACACATATGCAGATTATAAAACTAAAAGAAACAAATATACAAAAACTAATGGGGGGGGATGGTGGAGGCAGAAGGGGGAGTCATATATGATGAAGGAAGAACTGACTCTGGGTGGTGAGCACACAATGCAACACATAGACAATGTATTGTAGAATTGTACATTTGAAATCTATAAAATTTTACTAACCAATATAATCCAAATAAATTTAATAAAAAACAAAACAAAAAGGAGTCAAGGTAACTGAATCTTAAAATTTTCTGTTGGATTCAGAGAATACATGATGAACCAAAGCAAAATAATTTAGTTGTACGATTAAGGTGTGAGACAGATAAAAATAAGTTGATTGAGAAATGATACAATAGAGATAGCAAATATAAACATTTTAGAGCTTCGTCTTTTAAAGGAGAGAAGGAGGGGAGAGAGAGAAAGAGAGAGAGAGTCTGTTAGCTTAAGGGTAAAGTATTCTTTTTAGTAATATGTTAAAGCATATTAAATATGACGATAGAGTCCAAAGGGGAGAGAAAATTTGAATCAACTGTTTTCATTAACACAAAAAAGGTTGGAATACAGAGGTTTGGTAGAGCTAGAGCGATACATTTTCCTCCGGGGAGAGAGAGAAGCAGATTGGTCTGAATTCTGGATACTAACTGGGGATATTAAGGAAGTCTGTTTTTCATAGTTTCTATTTTCTCTTTGATCTAAAAAGAACAAGCATCTGCTGAGATTTAAGGGATTGGGTGGAGGGGTTGCAGTTTAATGAGTAGAAAATATTTGAAATAGTCCCTTTAGAGAGTGAGTCAAGCAGAGTGTGTAGTGGTTTAGACCTGTGTCTCTGAGTTATAAGGATTCAGATTCAAATCTCAGCTCCTGCACTACTGTGGCACTGTGAACTAATAGTATAATAGAACCCAACCAAGCCCTCATGTCTTCATCTCTAAATCAGGAGTGTAATGGAACACCTTTCATAGGTTTCTTGGGAGGACTAAATGAAATACTTAAATGTATCCCTATTTTCACAGCACCTGACAATGAGGCTTGAATAAATTGTATCCATGATCATTACTATTTTGAAGGAGACTGGATAAAGACAGTTGTCATACTAATATGCACCATTACTTCTGCAAAGAAAAAGTCCCCCCAAAATTTAATACTAAGAAAGATTGGTTCTTCGAAAGAGCATTGTTTGAAATAGAGACCTATTTTATCATATGAACATGAAGAGATAAATGAATAAGTCAATACCTTGATTATATAGTCAATCTGTAGGACAGGCAACACATAAATAAAGAGACAATGGTGGGCAAAGTTTGTTAAAAATTGGAGATCGCTCATTCTTCTAGTCAATAAATATTTGTTAAGAGGGATGTCAGGATAGTTAAACAGATTGAGCACTTGCCTTGCAACCATGAGCCCCAGCCCATGCAAACCCATATGCTGAACTGCTATGCAACTGGTAACCACCAGGATGGTGGCAAAGATTCTCACCTCCCACGCAGAAGGTCTTCAGTTTAGTTCCTGCCTGAATAGCCCCACATCCACATACATGGAAAGAACCCATGTCACAACTACTGATCTTCAACTATAGAGACTTCTCTGGGCCCTCCTCCCCTTCTCTCTCTCTCTCTCTCCTTTCCTCCCCTCTCAAACAATGAAATAAACTTAAAAAATATATATTTGTTAAGTATCTGCTACATTCCAGGCAACAATTTTTTGTGTTTGGGATAATTAAATCGCAAAGAAAAATTCTGCTCTCATGGAGCATATTTTGTCATGGTTCATTGGAAAGGGTATGGTATAATCCAAAAATCATGCCATGAATTTTTATAAAGATATAGTTGGGCTGGAGTGGCCCAGGAAGAAGGGAGAAGAATCAGTTTGTTCAAAATATCTTTATTGGGAAGCCGGATGGCTCAACTGATTGAGTGCTGGCTTTGCAGCCCTGGAGACCAGGAATCGAATCCTGGCCCTGGCTCATGTAAACTCATATGCTGAACTGGGATGTGCTTCCCAAGCAGAGGGCCCCCAGTTCGTTTTTCACACCTCCCTGGTTTGGCCCCTGGACCAAGGGGGGGGGGCAAGCCTCCCATGTGGGAGGTCCTCCAGCTTGATTCCCACCCTAAGTGGCCCCCGTATCCCTGTGTGGAACAAAACCATGTCAAAAACTGATGACATAGAACTATGGAAACTACTCTGGGCCCTTCCCCTTCTCTCTGTCTCCCTTTTTCTCTGTCACAAATAATAAAAATAAATCTTAAAAAAAATTCAGAATGTACACATTTGGAAATGCTTTTATCCTTTTGGTACATAAAGGTAAGAGAGAAAAAAAGGATGTGAGAAATTCCAGTGGATAGCTATTCCCAGGCTAACTTCCAGACAAGTGAGTTTTGATAAGTTCACATTTCAGATAAGAACTTTTTTTCTTGTTAGTGTCTCTGAATGGTTAGTAAAAATGTCCCTGGAAGGGTCTAAAAATTAATAATAGAGTTCACCAATGTGGAGAACTGTTAAGATAAAATTTAATAAACTGGCGTAAAAAGAAAACCTTTAATGATTGTTACTTAGAGTTAATTTAATAAACGTGTACTTGTAAATGCACGTGCTTCTAAAAATTTAGTGCGGACTTCTAGCAAATACAAATAAACAATAAATGTAAATATTTGAAATCATTGTACAGAACTTTTCTACATAAATTATGTAAGATAATATTCCCATAAAAACAAAACTGACTTTCTATTTTTTGCCTTAAATATAACATAAAGTACCTACATACTTACCTTATTGTAATGAATAATGTTTGGATTTCAAGATGTCTTAATTGTCCGTATATTATTACTTTTTAACCTAAATTAATTACCCAGATAATTTGAAATTAATTCTTTTTTTACTTTTTAAATATAGATATAGCTTTTGATTAACATAATTTAGTTGATAAATCTGAGACACTTTAACCCTAGTGAATTAGAGAATGCCAGGGAATAAACATTTACTTCTTGATTCTCAAATGTACCAAACAGTTTCTGTGATCAATTTCCTCTTCTTTTCTAAATTTGTTTAGAGGATCTCATAGGACGTAAGTCCTTTGACAAGGAGACTATTTTAGCACCAACATTACAAAAGCTCTTCTGTTCATAAGGGAAGTATCTCCCCCTGAATTAAATTTAACCTCTTTAGTACTCTCATTTAGCCACCTGATAAATCCACTTGAGCTATCTTTCAGGGAGAGAGAGGTACATGGGAACAATAACACTTCCTTTTAGAACCGTTTAATAAAGCTTTGTGCGATTTCAAGATGAAAGATAATGTGTAATGCTGATAGCGCCCTCCAAAGCTCAGCATTCATGGATCCAATTACTTTTTTTTTTTTTTTTCATGATAAAAGCCTCAGTGGACATTTTAAATGGGAGTGTGACTTAAGAATTAAAGCCCAGGAGTGTGGGTATCTGGTTTCTGAGGTTGACTTAACTTCTGCTTTCTTATCAAACTGTGAGCATGCAGCTTAACTTCTTTGCCTCAGTGTCTCCTTCCATAAAATGCCTAGCAAATATCTGAGAAATGCTTTTAAAATGACAGTGAAAATTGCCATTTAGAATTGTTCAGGGAAAAAAGGAGGTGAGTGTTAGCACATAAAAATACTATCATCTGCTTAATTTTAGATTTATCATAGGTTTTACTTTAAAAGTCATGAGATTTCTGGAAGAGAAATGACATTTTCAAAGTCTTAAAGTCACTTGTAAAAGAATGCTCTTTCAACTGTTCTTTATTTCCCAAGAAAGTTTTGACTTGGCATTTCTCCAACTTTTTCTCCTCCCCAACTCCCAATTTCAAGTTGAAGAGAGTAATTTGCAATGTTAACTTATTTTATTCTGGAATATTCTCTTGACACTGATTTGTTGTATGTAATTTTTATAAATTTATGCAACAGCAGGTCTTATTGCATCATATTTGTATGTGTGGTTACTCATTTTAGATATTCAATCCTAAAACCCTCAAATAGATTATTTGAACTATGAAATAATTAATTATGACTTTGTAGAAGTATTCAACTTTATTTTACAAAATTCAAGTGAATAGAACATTGCCATTTATTGATTAATCTATTGCCCAAGGTCCTGAGATAATTCTGACAACTGAAAGGTGACCTGAGAGTGATATAATACATTAACTGTTAAAAAATAAATTGAGATATACTAAAGAACTTGAGGTTTTATTTGAAGCAAAACTTGATTCAAATCAGGCAGAGCCAAACTAAAAGTGGCTAGGAACACTCCAATGATAGCAGCTAGGGTCAGACTTTTAGAAAGAATCAGAAGAAAGACAAGAAAATCATTTAATTGGCTATAGCTTAAGCCATTGCATTACTTGAGAAAGTTTAGTTGGTTGTATGTGATTAGATGTTTTTTAGGTTTTAATTTATTAACCTTGAAGCATTTCAGACTTAGGTTTTGATTTGCTTATGTAACTACTAGGGCTTTAAGCCACTTCACTCTAATGGCCTCTTTTTTTAAATTAATTTAACAATAACAAATTACTATACTCTTAAAACATTTATAACCATTGTACTAGTATAAGCAGTGCTCTGATTATACTTAATTTGAAAGATGGTTAGCAAACTAAAACAAGTTCTCCTTATAGGATGTCTGTGGTTGTACGATTTACCGGTAGGTATTTTTGGAAGATCTATTGTGAAACATAATCCCACTGACATTTTTCTCAACAAATCAAAATGTAGATATCAAGTATTTGGCTATGATAAATTTATTCAGTATCAATAGATAATTACTTATAGTAAGTAAAATAAGTTATCAAAATATTTAATAAAGGTAAATTAGATATAAATATTTAAAACTTAAACTATCTGTTCTACAATTGAGAATCCTAACATTATCTATGTTGCCAAGTAATTTCTAGGATATGAATGATTTTCACTGGATTGTATTTACAATGTACCTTGACTAACTCATTATTCAAAAAAAATTTTTTTTTCTGTTAAGAAAATAGAAGAGTGTAGCTTTAATTTGGACATATGAAAATTTATGTAATTAACTTTTCTATAATCCAAACATTAGGTAGATCTGATTAGAACTCTATGTTGAAAATGAGTAGAAGAACCTCAGAGCTTTGTCTAAATTTAACTTTGCTTCAAACCAATAAACTATAGCCTCTATTACTCTGTAGACAGATTATAGCTCATTAGGGTGACTAAATGTCACTGTAGAATTGCTCTGTAACAGTTATGTTGCTATGCCTATAAATATA